>JAJMCJ010000266.1:0-11757 GCA_030572875.1 Wickerhamomyces kurtzmanii | reverse complement strand
CTTTTTTTTTCGATTCTAAACTTATTTTATCTCGAAATCTCTGCGATAACGGATAATCTCCTGTTACGGTGGTTGACAGCCCTGTTGCAAAACTACTTTAGACCTGTTCGATCAAATAGGTAAGCTATAGGCATGACTGACTCACTGGATCAGTATGTGATTTCAGCCCCGATTAGTGCACTTCTCTAGTTGCATTCAGTATTGGTCTACTGGTCAGGAAGGATGATCATAACTGGTAATGCTGACAAGTAACTAGGTAAGCTGGGGTGGTAATATCTACGTTATATATGATAATTTATAGAAATTAAATTTATTATGTAATTATACGATTGACTGTAATGAATATTATAATTTCATGCCAGGTAATGATAGATGCTTCGATCAGAGGGATCTCTTTGCAAATATTCTCTCTCTAATAGTGCTTCAATTCTTTTTTTGATCAGTTGTGGACTTGGTTTGAATCTATTAGCTAACTGTTTGACAGTCTCCACTATTAGTTCATTGTGTGAAGATGATTTGCGACTTTTCATTATACGGACTATAGCTGCATCAATCTCGAATTTTCTATTTTCATCAACACTTTCGATGGTATGTTTTCTTTCATTTTCATTTTCAACTTTTGAAACGGTCAAAACTTTGATTTTTGTCATTGGAGACTTGAATCCCCAATTCATTCTAAATATATCATCTGGATTGATTTCCTTCGACATAGGTTTCTTTGTCAACAAACGCGTACGTGGAGCGACTGCAATGGATTGTAATTGCCGTACTAAATCAGGTTTTGGGATTTTTGTAATTGATTCAATTTCAGAGAAACTCAACTCATCATGACTTTCAAATAACAAAAGAATTATACCGGCATAAGTTGGCATATTTATTTCGTGGATTTTTTTATCAAATTTTATTCTTATATCCAAATTCCCAAAATTGAATGTCCATCCTAAATTGCGTCCGTTATGTAGATTCAGATAAAATGACTCAAACTTTTTTTGAAAGTCTTTCATAAAGTCTGGCAAGTTGATTTCATTTTTTGATAATTGCATAGGCCAAAAAGTTGTAGTCAATACATTAACCTCAAATTCAACCTGTTTATTATCTTTGTGTATGATGTTTGATTTCTTGAAATTATTGGAAATTTCTTTCGAAGTATTTATATCTCTGAACATACCTTCAAGTTTAGATGTAAAAGATGAACCAATTTCATTTTTGATTTTAGAGATCATATTTCTTTCTGAATCATCTATAGATTTCTGCTGTAATAATCTTTTAGCTAAATGATTCTTATAATACTTCTCAAATAAATCTTTATCTTTAATATAACGAAATATAACAATTGTTTTATTCAATAAGATTTCAATTTCTTCCTCTGATTTGTTTTTATTCTTTTTAATGTTGTCATCGATAAATAATGACAAATATTCGGAGACTTTAGAGTTTAAATTTAAAAATTCTGCAAAACTATTCTCAATTGTTTTTTCGAGATTTTTGTTGTTGCTAAAACTTCCTAAAATTAGATCATATTTATCTTTTAACTCTAAGACGTTTTCAATCCATTTGATGGCATTTGCAGATTTTTTCTTATTACTTATGTTTTCAACTTGTTCAATGTTTTCGAGATCCTTTCCATCTTGTAAGATAATTTCTCTTAATTGAATTCTCAAAACCTCATCATCTTCAGTTCTCATTATCAGGTAATACAATAGCTTTAGTTCATCGTATCTATTATTTGAAATCCAATACCTTAAACCTTCATTAAACTTCATTACTCTATCAATTTTGCTGGTAATCAAAATAGAGTCTACCAGTCTGATTAGTTTTGGGAATGTTGAGTTTGGCAAATACAGTATCGTTTTGTTTTCTTCATTTTTGACCAGCTGGCTAACTTTGTTAATATACAACGTGCCGTTATTTGCTTCAAATATCTCATTTGATAATTTTGTGTAATATTCCAAAGTTTTTTCCAGTAAAAATGGCTCAAAATATTTTAAATAGTAGTTCTCTCCCATTTCAGAGTTGTTCTCATCTTCAATCAATGATTCAAACATATTAATTATTGACTTGACTAAAAAGATATCAACAACTAAACCTTTCCTATTTGAAGTGATTTCGCTTACAACTAAGCTGTTCAGTACTCGACCAATCTCATTGTTATTGTATTTTATAATGTATTCCCCAAACAAAGTAATACCGACATCATAAATTAAAGGCAGATGATTCTCCTTTGCGTAAACTCTATCCAGATACATCAGAACGTCACTGATCATTCTCATACACAAGATGTGGTCTTCCCACTCATCATTGACTTTCTTCAGATAAGAGTCATCGACGACAAACTTTTTTCTCACATTCAACAAGTGTTCTTTTATTGTCCTTTCAACATTCTCATACAGTTGTTTGCCGTATTTTCTCAAAACTAAATTATATGACTTTCTATAGAGTTCTTCAAATGACAGCTTCGAGGCGTTTTTGTTTTCAATTTCCTTAATTGCAGATTCCAAGATCGACCACGATTTGTTGAAGTCTATCTCATTTGATAAGTTCTGTGGAAACGTTAGTCATGATCATATCTATCTATGTAATTTCAAGTTTAAGAACTCACTTTTTTTGGAGGTCTGATTTTTGTTTTTCGGTTTCCACTGGATATCATAACGACTGATATGTTCAAATGGTCTCAAATAATCAAAAATTACTACTCCCTATGATTTATCTCTGTCTTAAACCGTATTAATTCTGTTAAAGGTCTGTTGGTTTAAGTCTGATTCTACATAAGTGTTCTGCTTGAGGTTCTTGTTAGAGTTCCGGGTAACGCTATAAGTTTCCACTATTTTTTGCAACGGGAACAACAACATCAAATGATAGCAAAAGCAACAGCAAGAAGGCCAATAGAACAATGTCTTCTGATATATTGGATGTTCTCAATATACAATCCAGGGGTCCTAGGGAACCCCCAGCGAAGAAGCAAAAGGCTGATTCTGGAAAAAAGCGTAAGTTTTAATTATATTTTGGTCCCTATTATTCAGATGAACCTGTACTAATTTTCTTTCAAGAGACGGGAATGAGCAGAGAGTTATACAACTTATTGGGTCAGAATACTCCTCCAATTTCTGTTAACAAGTCACAAAAATTCAAAGAAAGATTGAACGCTATCAGCAAACCTTCACCTTGGTATGTTACTTCTTTTCCTCAATTAGCTACAATTGTATTACTAACACGTATCAGGACATGGGCAAGTTTCAAAAATGGGTCAAGAACTGACGACCTAGAACTTTACCACTGGGCCAAAGGTTCAGTAGAAATAATAGAAAAGGAAAAGGAAACACCATATAAATTTGAAAAATACAACCAACATTTACAATTTCCTTCATTCACCAAAGAAGACTATGAGCTTTTCCTGAACGACAGCAACGATGAAACTGATGGTGATTGGGACTACGATGAAACTCAATACTTGTTTGAAGCTTGCCGCAACTACGACTTGAGATGGATCGTTATACACGATAGATATACCTACAAAGATAAGCGTAGAACCATAGAAGATTTAAAGGAAAGATTTTACTCGATATGCCAAAGGATACTGATTCATGAAAATGAGGATGAGGAAAATGCTAAGAATTCCAATTTAATCACTAGTCTAAATTTCAATAAAAATCAAGAAATTGAAAGAAAATATTATTTGAACAGGTTGTTGGAAAGAAGTCCCGCAGAAATCGCTGAGGAGGAGTCATTAATAATTGAAGCGAGAAAATTTGAAGTTGCTGCTAAGAAAATGTTAGCCGAAAGAGCAGCATTACAGCAGTTATTAGATTCTCCCCAACCGAGCGGTTCTGTCAGCCAATATTTGACCTCTCAAGGTTTAGCTCAACTATACAACAACCTGATGGTTGACAAATCTAAAAAACGTAAACATGATTCTCCAATTCCTGAAAATCCATTGACGTTACTTGAATTGAGCAATCCGAAACCAATCAAAACCGAAAAGCAAGTTAAGAAGGCTGTTGACTCACCAATTGCTCAATTATTGTCAAAGAAACTAACTCCAAAAGAAGAAGAGTTGTTTGGTTTAGAATTACATGAAGAAAAGCTGACACCAGGAGTATTCCTTAGATCAACCAAGATTTCAACTTTTAAACCAGGGGTCCAGACAAAAATATCTGGTGTTTTAAATGAGCTGAATTTAAGTATAAAGCCAACAATGCCTTCAGCGAAAGTGATTGCAAAATTGGAAGAGCTGTTAAGAACAGTAAATTTGCTTCTCGATTTGAAGAAACAAGCCGATAAGCTGGAAGTTGAAATCAAGTTAGTTAAATCGTAACCATTGTAATTTTTGATGAAATATAAGTGATCCTACTTTCCACATACTTTATTAAATTGTAAATTATATAATACATAATATTAAACTATCCTAACAAAAACTCCATTAAAAACAAAAATTATATATACGTAAATGCAAAAAATGAACGCTCAAATATCCTGTTCAATAGAAATCATCTATTTCTTCAAAGTGATCATCAATATGATTACCAATTTTGCTGATTTCTCTCATAAATAAATTAAAATGAGTCTCTAATTTCCCAAAATCACCAGCTGCCTGTTTATTTTTAACTTCAACTTCCGATGCAAAAATAGAATCCAGTGCGGCATGGCTAACAGAAAAAAAATTATATTTCAACTTACAGCTTACTTTATGCCCTAAAACCTTCTTATTTTGAAAATGTAGCGTCAAATCTTGAAGTAAGAAAAACTCTTTGTATCCATTCAATAAACCACTCAAAATATATAAAGTCCTATAAATTGAGGCAAATGTTGAAATTTCGAAGTCTTGGTATTTTGAGTTTCTGTATGATGACAGTATAGGAAATAATTGAACTGTTTTCAAAACACACCAGAAATCAATAATATTAAAGCACCTTTGTCGTTCAATAACATCACATAATACTTCAATCAGATATGTAACCATTACCCATAACGAAGTCTTCTTTGGTAAGAGTTCTATGTTAGCAGAAATTAAGCAACATAGATCATATAATTTTGAATCTGTTATGCTTCCAGTGAGCAATGAATTGTCCTGAGACTGAAGATTCAATATAGTATTCGAAACATTACTGACGAAATGTAATTCTTCATTTTGAATTATTGATGATTTCAGTTCATTTTGAAGGAAAATTAAGATATAGTTCAAGCCAGACTTTCTGTTGAAAGAATACTTAATTTTGAAATTGCTCTGATCAGATTCTGTTGCTGAAATGTCAAACACTTCCCTCATTTCTGAAAATTCTTTAGAGGATCTAAGCCATTCAATTGCATATAAATTCAAGAAAACTATTACTCTCTTGGCAAACAATTTGTAAAATTGAAAACTATTAATATCAAAGAACTCCATTTTATAATATTCTTCTTTGACAGACTTGATAAGCAAGCCCAACAACTCGCACTTTTCTTTGTCTGTATCCGATTTTGATTTCGTAACTTGAATTATAAAATCCACAAGTATTTGAAATCTGTCTCTTTCAAACTGAAAATCAGTTAGTTGGTGGATGTTAACGTTTCTAAAATGCAACAAAGAATTATTATGATCTTTAAGACACAATTCTTTAATAAAATTGAATAGCATCTTTGTTGAATTTTTGACAATAGCAACAGATAAAGCCTTATAAAATCTAAATTTATTTTCCAAGTAAAGGTCATAAGGAATCAAACTCAAAACATTGACTAAAAAAGCTAGTTCAAAAAAGTTTGATTCAAATCTAGTTACGAAAAATAACCTTCCCCAATTTTCCTTATCCGACCTGATCAGAAAGATTGAAATATTGCACCAAAGCTTAAGCAATCTCAATCTATAATCTGTAGTTCCCTTTGAATTTTGAAACGCTTTAAATACTGTAGATTCTATATCCTTTTTTATAAGTAAAGCATCGTCTTTATTTGCACAGGAAATAAATAGTTCAAGAACATCAATAACTTGGGAAAAATCATGGGCCGTGGTCAGTAGACCTGCCAAAGCAAAAGAAATATTTTTCTTAGAGTTATATTTCAGATCTTGGAAAATCGAGTACCAGCCTGTAATATAAAATTGTAATAGATAGCTCTCTTCCCACTTCCCAATAAGGAACTTCAAAGGTTCTGCGGTAATAGTTATATTTTTGGAATGATTGATATATAGTAAACTACTAAATGCTGAGGCCACCTTTGAAAAAAAGGATATGGGGATATCTTGCATGAGACTCATTAACTTTTTTTCATTATTTATATCAGAGGAGTTTGATAAGACGATAAGAAAATTCAATCTATTGACGAATGTTTGTATCTCGTCTAGTGCCTTACCTATTGGAGTAATTTTTTCGAGTAATTTCTGATGTAATTCTCCATTCATGCTGCAGTAAGACACAATGTGGTTGAAAAATCTGTTTATCAATGAATCTTTGTTAAGTACCAGGGGATATTCAAAAACTGTTAAATTGGTGCATTCCTGAGTGAAATTTTTGAACCTCCAAACCTTAATAGTATTGTACATAGAAAGGATCACACGATCATCAATTCTCCATGTAAATCGCTGAATCAAATTCTCAATTATATCAAAATTCAATTTGTGAATAAGGAAGTCCGCATTCTCATATGAATTATCCAATATCTGGCAAACCCACTTCCATTTTTGTTCGGATTGGCAATTAACAGCAGCAAACAGTTCTACAAAGCGCATATCCTTTTCACCTTGATTTTCAAGATAATTCCAAAACTCATTCTTAAGGATTTTCTGCAGCAACAAAATTGACTCCAGGATAATACTTGCCTTCTCACCAGATATCAAACTGCTTGAAAGTGACCGACTATCATAAGATTTGAATAATAAGTAAAAATACTCCTGGCAAACAATACCAACCTTATTTCTTGCTGAGGAGCTCAAATGGTTGCGTCTAGCAGTCTCATGAACTTCATGAAAATACAAAGCACAGAATGACAGACAATAAAGTTGTACGGGTTTGATGATTTTTCCTTCGCTGATCATTCCCCTTAGTTTTTCATACAATTTGATTCGGAAACTGTCAACTGAATACATGAATGAATCAGATACACCTGCACCTAAGTTAAAACAAAATCCAGATACTGATTTCAAGCCATCCGCTATTTTGTTTGTGGTGATTTTAGAAATTTTTTCCTGATCAAACAATGACAATATACAGTTGAAGAACTGATTAACGTCAGACAACCATGAATTGCTGATATACGTTAAATGAAAAGCTTCTTGCTTCAGTGAAATTCTATAACTATCAGGAATTAAAGTAGATATATCGACGAAAATCTTCCTATAAATAGAAGAGTTGAAGAAGCTTTCTTCAGAGTAATTAATCTTACTGAAAGATTCCAAGGATAATATATCACCATGGGAGTATGGTGTTGTCTTATCTGGAATATCTGTAACATAATCTTTTACAAAATCATCAGTTCCTAAAAGTTCAGGGGGTAGACCTGCTGTTTTTATCGGTTTCAAAATAAACTTTGAGCTTTCGCCTTCAACAACTGTAGTATAGATATTGGGTCTTCTCGAAAGAATAGTATAGGGATCTGGTCTGGAAAACAAGTGTGTTTGGGCCTTCTGTTTTTTATATGGCTTTTGGTTAGGAACATCGTTTATTTTCTTGTTCCCATCTTTAAAAGGCAATACCCGATGAGAAACTTTTCTTTTTTTTTTGAGTATAGGAATGCGCTTTGAACTGACTACTGAGACGATCGAAGCTTTAAAAGACAAAGGTTTAGATGTGTGTCCTCTAGAAAGCATGTTATTAAACCCAGAAGTATTATCTTCAATCACTTCAGAATTCCATATTTCCTCTGATTTTGCCGAATCCTCATTTGACTGAAAGTAATTATCCTCGAATGCAGTCACTATTGAATCATTTGGATGAAGATCTACTCTTGTATCTTTATAAGAATATTTCTTCTTCGCAACGCCCTTAGCATTCAAAAGTCTGTTAACTCTCTTCATAGTGTTTCTCTTTGGAAGATTAAAGTTTTTCTGCCTTAAAAACGAGGCAGGAAGAACACCTTTAACAGCTGAGCGTGAATCGTGATACTTCCTCCCTCTGAAAGAAAACTCTTCATTCGAATAATCAGATTCATCTGAACTGCTTTCAGTGTGAAGGTCTCTATTATACAATTTCTCTTCATCTTGCGATTCAGCTTCAGAATCATAGTTAATTCCAAGGGTCTTTCTAATTTTGTTCTTTCTTTTGTATTTGATAAAAACCTCATCTTCTTCTTCTTCTTCTTCTTCTTCTTCTTCGCTAGATACTTCGCTGTCTGTCAAAAAAACATTTGAGTTGAGCTCTAAGCTTTCTTTGTTCTTCGCAAAAATAGGCAACGGCTCATTAAGCGCATTTAATGCAGAAGAAATATTCGAGTCTGTCAGAATATCATCTGGAATTTCAATGTTTCGTCCTTGCATCTGATAATTATATTTGACTTTTTCAAGTAAATATGGATGCTTCTGAATAGGGTGTCTTTCCCTAAACCGTCTCTGCAGACCAATGGTTGTAGTTAGAATTCCAGGAACAATCGGCTGTGATTTGGCACCAGATTGTGATCCATTTGACATTGTACGATCCATTTGCTGATTGAATTCTGAGTTTGATGTGGTCTCATCCGTCGATTTAGAATCTACAACACTCGTAGGCTCACTTCCCATGCTGTATGAAAAACCGGCAGACTTATGGTCTGAATCTCTTGTCTTCGGCTGATTTGAGAGTTGTGAACATACCTGCGAGCTTGTTGATTGAGATAAATAAACTGATTTGTCTAGCGACTGATACGATACTGAGTTTTGTGATTGTAGCATGTCATATACTGCAGTTTGGCTCTCCTCTTGTGCCAACAAAACTGTCTGAGAAATGTCATTATGCTCCTTCAGTGTTTTCACTGAAGAGTCGCTCAGTTCAGTTTCGTTTTCCACTAAAACCTGGTCATACGCCTTGGCCACTAAGTCTTTGGCATCTGAGGATAAGGAGTTCTAGTCAATTAGTATTTGGATTCCAGTCAATTAATCTAAGAAAACTCACTGTTTGCTTTACTCTGAATGATGGATCTGTCGCCTCTATTCTCGAATATATCGTGTTTATCAACTTGGAGTAAGAGATGTTCTCAGCTGTCAACAACTCCAAATCATTTTCTGAATCTGATACATAAGGCAAGCTCATTGGCTGTGTATTTCATAGCATAGATTTATTTCAAAGAACTTTTTTATTAGCGCTGATACTCATCCTCTAGACATTATGATCCATGTGTGTTGTTCGAAATAAAAAAAATAAACACGACGCGTCAAAAATATCCGGGTGACATCTCTTTTGATTCAGTCCAAAAGAGAAACCCTGAAAGATTGACCAGCTCATATTCAAGCCAATTTTAGATAATTCACAAGGTCGGGAACTAAAAACATTTTTCAGCCAGTTTGCCCGATCTTGAAGCATTTGCAGTCACAGAAATGGTTTAATGGTTCCGTTGGTGAATTTTGAAGGTCCTTGCAGAGTTATATTGAGATATCACGTCTCATAGTATGTTAGTTAATCCCCTGCAAAACTATGCTGAATATCTCAATAGGTATGAACATGGTTTGTATGTGTATGAGTCAACTATATCCACAATCAACTCAGTAGTTTACTCGGAGGAATCTAATGGTACGGTTTATTTGTTATTATGTGAGTAACCGGAATCATGTTATAATTGATACGGACAACTTCTGTGGCATTTAAAACGATTTTCATTCAACCATTATCTATTGGTTTTGCGTATCATCGATATTAGGTTGTTTGCGCTTTATGTATAGCAGCTATGTAGTTTTCGGTAATGCTAATACCAGACACAGATTAGTGTATAGCTGTGTGGAGACGGGTGTCTGCCAAGCCACTAAGTAGACGAAGGATGGCTACAGCTTGTGTTTCCTACTCCTACTCAGACCCAAAATAATGGCTGCAAGAAATTAACAGCCTACAGATTCAGACACATTGGACACGGCATTCTGTTTCGACAAAATCGGCATCAAGATTGAGTTCACTATCAATCAGTGAACCAAACAAAGTTTATGTTGGTCCGCCAAAGAAACTGTTAAACGCCATTTTATGCTTGAATTATCCTTTGAACCAAGTCTTAGTCTATCTATCGTATCCTGTATATCTTCTTCGAACATGTTATACTAGTCCGAACTGGGAGTGCTCTGGTCTAGACAGATATTCTCCTTGTGAGAGAGGAAATGAGCACAGAGCTGTCAAATTTGAAAGGTTTCCGGTATCTGAAATTTCGCGCTGATGCAGCTGTCTTCGGTTTCAAAGTCCACAGTTTGAGTGTAAAGGACATGAGCGCCTATATCACATCCATCGTATACCTGGTATGTTTACCAGATCACACACTTCTCTGAACAAACATGAATCATTTTCCTCCTATTGTGAGTTCAATAATTGTGTGAAGACAGTGGCTTCTGAGGCGGCTTCTATTATATCAGAAGAGCGATTCAGGTATATATAACGATTGATTCTTTCAAATACAGAGTGTCCGTGTGGTATAGCTAAAACGATTACTTTGATTACAAAAGTGTTAAACAATGGGACTTAAAGAAAGGTTCGGTGAAGCGTTTAGTAACGATTCGGATATATCATATACTGAAGATCCATCCAATGGAGTATATGTTGTAGGAGTCAGTCATGATTCAGAAAGCAAGTCCGATACTAAATATCGGGCAGACCATGAAGTTGATGAGAAAGAGATATCAATCAACGGGTTTGCATCTAACGCAGTCTTCGATAGTGAAAGAACCAACTTGAAACAGGCGCTGCAACAACGTCACATTCAAATGATAGCATTGGTTGGTGTTTTTGGTACTGGTATCTTCCTGTCCTCTGGAGGGATTTTGGCCAAAACAGGACCAGCTGGAATGCTTATCTGTTACATAGTCATAGGTGTGGTTGTTGGCTTCAATCAATGTGCTATGGCTGAAGTTGCCTCGCTGATGCCTGTCACTGGGTCCACCATCAGACATGCGGAACACTTTATTGATGAAGCTTTGGGTTTTGCTTACGGTTGGATTTCGGTTTATAACGGTCTCATTCCTGGTGAGATTTCTGCCGCTGCCACCATTGTTTCGTATTGGACTGATCTGAATCCTGGTATTTGGATAGCCATCATTATTGTTATTGTCATTCTTTCAAACTCTTATACCGTGCGCTTTTACGGAGAAGTTGAATTTAGTTTTGCTCTTATTAAAATTACATTACTTGCTGGATTGATTATCATATCCTTAGTCATTGATCTAGGAGGTGGTCCAACCCATGACAGATTGGGTTTCCGCTACTGGAGAAATCCTGGTGCTTTTGCAACATACATTATCCACGATCGAGTTGCACTGGGAAGGTTTATTGGATTTTGGAAGTGCCTGAGTTCTACAGTTTATTCATACGGTGGTGTCCAGTCAATTGCACTGTTAGCAGGCGAAACTGAAAATCCAAGAAGAAACATTTTTGTAGCCTCCAAGAGAATTCTTTATAGAGTTCTCTCATTGATGATTATAACTGTTTTCTTCTTGACCTTAATTGTTCCATACAATGACCCAAATATTGCAACTGGTTCAGGTACTGCAGCATCGTCTCCTTTTGTGGTTGCCATAAAACGTGCAAATATCAAAGTACTACCTCATATAATCAATGCTGCTGTCTTGACTTCTGCCTTCTCAGCTGCTAATTTATCTTTAATTCAGTCAAGTCGTACATTGTTTTCGCT
>JAJMCJ010000265.1:0-11799 GCA_030572875.1 Wickerhamomyces kurtzmanii | reverse complement strand
CATTTCTGTGTACTCTTCAACTAGGATTTTGGTATAATAAGATAAAAAATTTGATCATGGTGAACACGCGAAAACATCAACAAAATGATTACGCGTTTCTTGAGTGTGTGAACCGTCAAGTTGACCCGAATTCATATGACAGATACAAAAAAATCTTAAATATTTTAACGTCTATGAAGGACAAGCAATGAAAAGATAAACAGTTTAGAGAGGCAGAGATAATATGTATTATGGAAGAAGGTATCAATGAACAGACGGAAGACAATCCTTTTATCAATACCCAGATTCAGTCAGGATTGGAAGATTTAGAGCAGGAGAATGAAGTTAAATTAAAGCTACTTGATTTTAGAACAAGTCTTCAGAGATATAGTTGTTCAAGTAATGTGACTGATAGAAGAAATATCAGTATGTTAGCTAAGTTATCTTCAAATTGTGAGTCGTTGCAAGAGGATGCGTCTCGATTGCTGAAAGCACCCAAGAATCCT
This sequence comes from Wickerhamomyces kurtzmanii, assembly GCA_030572875.1. Classification (NCBI taxonomy): domain Eukaryota; kingdom Fungi; phylum Ascomycota; class Saccharomycetes; order Phaffomycetales; family Wickerhamomycetaceae; genus Wickerhamomyces; species Wickerhamomyces kurtzmanii. The sequence continues at coordinate 11,314 of JAJMCJ010000265.1, read as the reverse complement.
ACAGAAAAGATTATCGACCTTACAAATGTAAACAAATTATTGTGCGGTAACCAAGGTGTTAATAGAAACCAGACATACAAAAGATATTCGAAGAAGAAGAAAATCAAATCAATTACAAGCTATATGGTCAACCAGGATCTTAGTGAGAATGAAGAGCACGAAAGTGACGATGAAGGTGTTATATATACTCCAGAAGAATGGAACGAAATTGCAACGAGTTATGTCAAAAGTAAGGACACAAGAAAAAATGATCTTCCAGCTTACAAAAAAACATCCAACGAATCTTTTGATCACAATGAAAATATTTGGGAGGTGGCTAACTCTATTCCTAAAGATTTTGAGGATCAAGACATAAGGAATCTACATGACTTTAATGAATCTACAAGTATCGAGAATCATGATAGAACTTTCAACGAAATGACATCTGATAACCGGCAGGATGTTTTTACGCTTTCACAATTGCTAAATGAGAACCAAGTAGACTTTAAAGATAAGATAACAATTGCCAAAGTAGACCCAAAACATTCTGGGTCTACTGAAATTTATAATGCATCGACAAACTCAGGAAGTTCTTCGTTTAATGCAAGTAGTGATTCTGAAAAAAACGAATCTCCAAGAAGTTTAAGCTCAGAAATCTCAACTATTCCATGTTCATCTTATCAAGAACCAATAATAGAAATATCAGAAACAAAAATGAATGAATTAAGAAAACAACGTGCAAGGGCGAAGAGGCAAAAGCCGGAGGAAGATGTTAATATCAACAGTTATAATGCTATTAAGTCAGACTCAGTTGACTCAGAACCAAAGCATTTCAATCAATTTGTCGGGTTCAATCGAGTTAGATCTGATCTAGAAGATATTAAAGAGAATGAACAAGTAATAATTGATTTCAAAGACGATGACCCATTTATACTTGACCCTGAACAGGATTTAATTATAGTTGATGATGAACTTGAAGATCTGGAAAAAAGGTCTTTGGAGGATGTTGAACAGGATCATATTCATGATATGTTATTGAATAGCTTAGGCACACACGAAATAGACGGTGAGAGCGTAATTGAGTCTCAATATACACAATTTGAAGCCCAACAATCGAGAGACATGTTTCCAAAAAACACCTACGAAAGCGATATTAAAGAGATTGAGAACGATAGATACACTAACTCAAACTTTCTTGAGTTAAGCATAGATAAGTCCCAAGACTCACCAAAACATGAAGCAGGTACACAACAGTTACCAGTTGCAGTGAATTCATCGTCTCCTATAATTGCTAGTTTCAATCCCAGTACCCAACCAGCAAGCTTTAAAACAAAATCGTTAATAAAGTCAGTCAACAATTCCCTTTACTCTCCTATAAATTCACCAACTGAATTGAAAAGGAAGCATGATGGTTCTTCAGGGTTTAATTCCCCGTCTAAATATGGATTCCTACGTTCACCAGTAAAATTGAACAAGAAAGCATTTGTCACACCTTCGCCACAGGTAATTCGAGTCAAAAGGCTTCCCAATCTTGCGCAGGAATCTTTTAAAATTCCAAACCTAATTTCTCCATCAAAAACGACCACACCAAGAGAAGGTCTTGTACCATCACCATCATCAAACACCAAGAATCCTAAATTTTCTTCAAATTCTAGTGTATACTGTACGGCAAGACAATTTGAAATCAAAAAGTCAACAGTCAAATTTAATGGCAGTCTTAAAAGATTGATACCCTCATCACCCTTTAAAAATTATTCAACAAAAATTGTGGAAAAAACTAAAGAAGATTTGAGTATTATTGAAGAGGAGGTTTCAGACAGTACTGATGATGAGGGTGACTTTAGTATTATTGAAGTTACTAAGCTTGTCAATAGAAGTATTGTCCAAGTTCTATCGTCACCAGGGTGTGAGGTAGATTCAGAAAATGAGTTCAGTTACTCTAAAAGGGAAAACATAGTTGTCACATCAAGCCCAATCCCAGCAGAGCAGGCAGGACACAAGGAGAATATAGAATCAATAGAAGAAATCCAAGTTTCAGGTGAATCCATAGACTTCGACAAATTTTCAACAAAAGACTTGAAGGCAAAGATCAAAGAGTATGGTCTTAAACCGTCAAGAAGCAGAGCTGAAATGATCAGCACTCTTGTCGAAACAAATAAAATGATCGATTACAATGAGCTCGAGAAACACTTAAAATCTGAAGAAGAGAATAAAGATTCACAGGCTTTGATGTCACAAAACTCAGCAACACAAAATGAGCCAAGATACTCTCAAATCGTCGTAAAACAGCAGATTTTCAATAAAATCGATATGCTGATTCAGAATAATGATTGTATACTAGAAAAAGTGTATACATTTGAGCCGATTCTGATTGGAAAGTTCAATGAGTACCTGAAGAAAAACGACTTAAACTTAGACGTTCCCATGATAAAGGAATGGGGAGATTTAAATAGTGTCTGTCTTATAGAATGAAGGTCAAACTATGTATCTGTTCCTCCATATATTCATGTATGCTGGAGTTTCACACGGTTTCACGTGGTTTCAGTGCCCTATATGGCAACTAATAAAGATCGCATTCACCTTCTGCATTAGTCACCCAACCATACTATTCTTTTTTCTGACACATCGAGTACTGAAATGCGCGAGAAAGGAGATGTCTAGTGCGCATTCTAAACAGCTGAGGTAGTTGAAACCTCACCGATTTCGATGAAACCACTGCTTGAACCTGACTAACTCGTCATCACACAATATAAATAGCAAACTAGCTCATCAAATTGCTCTCTTACAATCTCAAGCTAAGGTCTGTTTATCTGTACCATCTATTACTACTCTGGTTGCTTTGGCGATGATTTTTGAGTTTCGTTGGTGGCACAGTGAATAGTGACAGACCCCACATTTGCTCATTCAAATTTCGGAGTGGAGTCTTTGATGATCTTTTTAGAGTTACTGATCGTTCAGTACAGCAGTGGAATAAGTTGAAACTTATAAATAAATCAAAGTTTCTCGATCGTGTTTCCATTATGATTCCCATTTCTACGTTTTATTTGAAATGGTTTCGAATTGAAATTATAATTTTTTAACTCGCTAAATTCCACTATTGTTATAAATTCTTATAGAATTCGAGTATGTAATTTATCTTGTACGCTGACCGCCAGGACAGATCACTAATGGATTAGTAGAATGGCAGTAGTTAATACTAACTTGACGAATCTTCATAATTTCAATAACAATAACAATTTCAAGACGCAGACAAGCATGCTAAACAGCAATTTTAGCTTCAATATAACCAGTATTGACGATTATATCGACAACAATACCAGTGCCGCCAGCACGGTCACATCAGCGTTACCTGCACGCATGAATCCAGAAGAATCAATAATGGAGCTCAACAGCACATATATACACTCAAACAATAACCTGAACTCGAAGATGAACAAAAAATTGGATAAAATCCCTGAACACCTGGGGAAAAACGGCACCACGCCATCAGGAAAGCCAAGATTGTTTGTTTGTACGATCTGTACGAGGGCGTTTGCAAGACACGAACATCTGAAAAGACACGAGAGATCCCATACAAAGGAGAAACCGTTTAGCTGTGGTGTTTGTCAGAGAAGATTCTCAAGAAGAGATTTACTACTGAGACACGCTCAGAAATTGCACGCCGGTTGTGATGATGCGATCAAAAGATTGAGGAAGAGATCATCCTCTAAGGGTCTAATCAAAGATGACGAAATCCCAAGAACGAAAAAGAGAAATTCTGAAACATCTATAAGATCACAGGACGACTTATACACGAAATCTAATGACCAATTTTATAAAACTCCAGAGTCACTGGATTATCTCATGAGCTATAATACAAACTCGTTCGAATATCAGCAAGCCGAATTAGAGTCTACATTAAAATCTCGCAGAGCTTCATTCTCAGCCGCTAGTTCTGCTAACTATGCACATGTTCCACTAAGTCAAAAAAATTCAGCTGAATCTGTGGAGTTTTCTACCCCACAGTTGCTACCCATCGATGAATCGGATTTCCAACGTTCCAACCAAAACTGGCTGAATGATCTAAACTCTATCCCAAGTTTAGATTTCTTAAATAGTCTATCGTTGGACGATCAGTTGTCTTCAACTACAAATTCAATAACAACAACCAAATATTCCATATCTAATAGTCAAAATAACCAACAAAAGAAGAACGATATTTTTGGTTATTCATTTTACGATGATGATTTTTTGAATGGAGCCCAAAAAGATCAATTGGATGACATTAAGTTTCACTGTCCAAAGTTACCTTTTTCATTTTTGAGTGAGGCAAATTCAAATTCATATTCATCGCCAAACAATATTGCAGGTGACAGTTCGTCAATGATTGATTACGATATGTTGTTAAACGAATTAGAAATACCTGATAAGCAACATTTCTTATCTACAGGTTATTCTTTTTACGGAAATAATGATGCCCATTCACCCAATACAATTTCTCCAAGATTGTTAGATCCACAAAGCTCTAGTGGTTCAAATTCAGAAGAAGGCCAACTGAATGATTATGAACCATCCGATAAACAACCTCAAATCACTCAATACATCACCTCCGATTCGCAACTTTTCACTCTAAATTTGAGAAACAAAATTTTCAAAACCTTGGATAGATATCCATTCATAGGACTCCCTTCTCCAATAATCCCATCGGTAGAAATATTAAACTCATTTGTGACCAGTTTCAGTGAAAGCTTTCTGTCTCATTATCCCTTCATTCATAGAAGTTTTCTGAATGAGACAGTTATGTTGTCATATACTAAAAGCTTTGATTCTGAGTCTGGAATTGAAGATGATATTTCAGCATCTGTTTGTTTACCTTTATTAATTGCAAGTATTGGATCCTTGTATTTAGATGATAAAGTAGCATCATCTCATTTGTACGAAGCATCGAGACGGTGTATTCATGTATATTTAGATTCAAGAAAAAAATCAGAAGAAATAGAAAAATCAACAACAACGAATAGTCCACTGTGGTTAATTCAATCGTTAATATTAAGTGTTCTCTACGGCTTATTTGGAGATTACAATGATAATGATTTGACAATAATTATAAGACAAGTGAATGCGTTGTGTACACTAATTAAAACGTCAAAGCTAAACAAAACAAAATTATCTATGACAAATATTGAAATCAATGACACCTACTTTAAAACATACATAATCTATCAATCAAAGATCAGAACAGTTTATATGATTTTTGTCATATCAAATTTATTAACTTGTTTCTATAATTTTAAGCCTTTTTTGAATAATAAAGATTTGAAATGTGATTTACCAGATTTAGAGGATTATTGGAATTGCTTTAATTTTGACGAATTCAAAATCAAACTAACCGTCAATTCGTCACTGAACTATAATCTGAACTTCGAAAAAATTTTTCAAGACCTTATTTTCAATAATCAAATTAATTATAAGATTTCAGAGTTTAGCTCAATTGTTCTAATATCAGCATTACATCAACATTTTTTTGTCAATAAAGATAATGGATTATTGAATTTTACAAATGGAATTTCACCATTCCATTCAAATTCCTCAAATCTGGTGAAAAATTATAAATGGGAAAATCTTTTACTAGATGAAAACTCATCTTTGTCAATTGACTCAATCCAGCTAAAAAATTTGTTGATCATAAAGTCTGTTAAAGTTGATTTTTCAGAGCTAAAGAAATCTTTTTGGTTAAAGAATTGGAAAAGTACTGCTTTGGCATTTGTTGATACCAATATGAAGTGTGACGACTTGATAGATGCTGTTGATTATTCATTCAGAACATTAGACTTGTTGTTTTTAAATGACCAAGACTCTTCAAATTTTGAAAAGTCGTTATCACTTAGTTTACAAGCTTTGTATCTCAATTTCATTTTAATTTCTAAATTTGCTTTTGAGTTCGAGAAAAAAGTTTCATTACTTTTAAACAAACAAAACTCTAATGATGAGTTTAAATCTTTGAAAAGGAGATTTGAAGTTTACAAGGATACATTCAATTATTTGATTCAATTTGAAAGAGTACTGATCAAAAATTTTGGTTATTGTGATTTTCAAAATACTTTTATAAATGATCCTGAGTTAATTAACTCGTTGAATCTTACATCCGATAACCCTTCAGAAGCAGATTATGAAACTGTTGACAATTATTTAAAGCTAGCCAAATTTAAGATTTCGAACAATTTTTTGAAGTATGGTGAATTTATATTCAACTATATATTCGAACATAAAATTAATTTCAACATATTCAGGAGCTTAAGTGATGGGTTATTTCATTTAAGAATCTTTTTAGATAACAACTACAATAAAAATCTTGATATGTCTTGATCAAGTTTCAAGCCTATACATGAGTCCATTATCAACTGTTATTACATTTCTTTTTTTATTATTTCTTTTCTGGCTACGTTTGTTTTTAATATGTATGTTTTCATTTATTGCTACTATTATGTTATCGATCGTTCATTAGGTGTATTCACGAAGTTACGACATTATGATCCTGGAAATTATTTTTACGGTATTACTGTTGATTAATCATAGTCAACTCATAATTAATTTATTAAACATGAATGATATGTAGATTAGACATTCGCTATTTCTTGTTCGTAAAATTTTTCAATAATAAACATGTTTATTCAAATAGGACCGACTTCAGAGAGGGGCAAACAATGATATCAATCAGACTACCCCCCTCACCGTTCTCCTTTCATATAATAAAAGCCGATATTGTCAAATCAAAAAGTGTTTCTGAGAAGTCCAAGCATACCCACTGATAATGCATTGAACAACCCATTCCCAATCAATCAATTCAATGGTCAAATCCATTAAACTGCTTTTAGTGATTTTACTAATTTTTGTTTTCTTGCTCGTTGGATTGATAAAAAATTCTTCTAATTTTGTTACATCTTGATCATATATTAAATAACATGTATCTTTAATAATGTTTTTGTCTTTCTCTTTATATTTTTTAATGACGGTCGTCAAATCAGAAATGGTCGAATTACAGTTTGTGACTGATTTTGCTCCTAATATATTAAACAGAAATTGAAAATCCATACTTTGCGGTTCCTTGGAGCACAAAATAATTCTTCTATTACTCAAAATTGTCTGATTGTTAGATAACTGCTCAGATAAAGTTCTCCCTGAAGTGAAATTCTTCACGAAATTGGAGATATCTGTTGATTTTGGAATACCCCCTAATTTCGAAGATTCTCCTGACGACAACAGGTAAGAATTAATGTTTTGTTGAAAAGATTGCATTTTTATACAATCGCTTATGAATACTTCTGAAAGCATTGGCCATCCCATCGCAACAGTTTCTAAATATTTCGAACTCCTCAGATGCGTCTTCGATATAACTGCAGCAAATTTGAAGCCTCCTAAAACAGCACTTTTGAACTTTAGTTCTGATGTCAGTAGTGATGAAAACCCATCCTCAATAACGGTTCCACCGTGACTTTCTATGTCTCTCTTTAGGTTTTTCTTGTCCAAACTACCAGAAATGACAAAAACTGATTCACGGAATATTTTAGTTTTCGATGATAAGGTTGAGGATATGCTGTTGTTATGAAATGATTGAGTGGAAGGAGTAGATCTTTCGTAATGCTTAGTATCTGGTGTGTTATGGCGATCATGAGTAGGAAATTTGAGCTCATTTTCTGAATGTAGTTTTTCACATTTCTCTGATTCAATCTTCAGTCGTTTTGCCCAATCATTGCTATCGATCCGAATATCTTCCAAAGCAAAAGTTTCTTCGTCAATTTGACCAATTCCTATTTTTTTGAAGTTCTTCTTGGCATATATTTTGTTATATCCACGAATACATCTGATTGTCTCAGGATCTTCACTATCACACTCTAGTCCAGTAACAATATACAACCTTTTGGAAACTCTGAAAATGTCACCAATTCTTATATCCAATGGATGAACTTGACTTTTAACTTCACCAGTACCATCGTAAAAAAGTACTGACAGACCATCTTTTATTCTCTCCAAAATTTTACCGGGAAAATATTTCCCACTATCTTGACACCAAACACTATCCTGAAAAATTATATCATCTCTCGTCAACAAGTGGACTTCTTCTCTCAATATACCGTTGGGATAGTTTAGTGTTGAGTCTATCCTTTCATGAATTTGAAGTTCACCAGAATATTCCCTTTCATCATCGGATACAAAGAGTTCATCTTCCCCGGATTGCAATTTTCTATTAATGCTTGGTATTTTCCTTATACCAGAATATTTATCCTTGCTCCGCAAAATTGACTGTTCTTCCAGGCCTGATAGAATTGTTGATTCACCTAAAAGTGATAAACTTGACTCATCACTGAAATCAAAATTCTTCTTTTCCGCAATATTATTCCTTTCTTCTATTGACTTTTGAGTTGAAGGTGCTGAGTCAACTATTTTTCTCTTCTTTCTTAATAAGTCATTATTCATCCTAATTCTTCCCTTTAACTTTATGTTTATTTGTTCATCATCATCATCATCATCATCACTAGCATTAGTCTTTCTTGCATCATACTTATTATCATTAGCTATGTCATCATCGGAATCGTTGTTTCTGTCACCGCCAATATTGTTCACTCTATTGGCTTCATGGTGGCCACTAATTTGCTCGTCAATATCTGAGAGTTCCTGTGTAACATTGTCTAGAGGTGACAATCTAAATTTGTTTTCCAACGTCTGTGACGCTATATCTGTTTTACAAGACGAAAAATATTTTCGATGATCTGGGTTTTCAATTTCTAAAGCTTTTGATGTTTCTTCTTCTTTAAACGATTTCAGTGGATAAAACTGTTTCAAAACGGATGAGCTTTTTTTTAGTTTTGAAAATCCTTTTTCAACTGTTTCACCAGAATAAGTTATTTCATTAAACATATACAATTCAACAGCAAGTCTATCTGTTGACCTAATGATTATTTCAGTAGTTGTTAATTCTTTTGCTGATGTATTCTTAATCAGAATTGGAGAGGGCAGGCCATCCTCAAAGCCAGGAATAATTCCAATTAAATCATTGTTTTTTGTAAGAATGTACTCATCTGGAGTTTTATCCTTTTTTGATCTATTCGATGGAACACCTAGAGGTGCTTCATTTAATATTGCAAATAACTCTTTGTTCTCTAAACGAATGATAGAATGTGCATTTCCGAGCGATTTCTCCGTTTCTTCATTAGAAAGCTTTGCTATAAGTTTCGTTTTGACGTTAACTTTAAAGAAGTGATCCCCTGTCTTGATACTAACAGACCTCCTATTGTAGTTTCTCAGCGGTGAGTCGTTTCTTACAGTTGCCTTTATAGGTGAGGAATTGTTCTTATGCTTCAATGGTGAAACCTGACGGAAAGCTGCAGTTTCAGAAACTGAATTCGTCCTCCTTCGTGTCCCACTTATCGCAGGAGCTTTTTGTAACTTCTTTTTCTCGGAGTGGTTGAAGTCAGGCTCTTTATTGAGACTAGGTGATGAGTTTTCTAATCTTAACGATGACAGAGCAGCTTTATCTGTAGGTGTCAATCTATTTCCATTTGGTGAGAATATGCTAACATTATTAAGTTGTTGCGATGATGTATTTGAAACTTGCAAGTCCGTTTCATTTAATTGGAGAATATTTTTTGGTCTTGATGGAGATGTAAAATTTTCGTTGTAATTAGCTTTTTGAATGTCATCTGTTTGAATGATATCGTTTACACGACCATCTGATTCATGAGATGTTCCACTAACGACAAAATTAGAACGAACTACATTATTTTGTATGCCTCGCTCGTGTTTCCCGGTCACTTCCTCTTTGTTTATGTTTTCGATTTGAGTACCAGTGAGAGTGTACTTTTGGGATGCTTCAATTGAAAAAATTTTTCGTTCATTAGTTTCATCTGCTGGCAATAAAGGCAATGGGATTTGTCTCTCATCCATATTAAGAAGTGTTTGTGTATCAGGGACTGAAAATCTGCTGTTCGTATTAGGAAAAGATCTTGATAATTGAGCGTCATGTATCTCGTCATCATTAAAAAACATATCCCTTTTGTATTTTTGAATGCTATCTTCTATATTAGTGTTTATGTTTTCATCTAATGTATTTTCTTCATAAGTCTTCATTGATTCATGTTTAATGTCATCATCAGAATTAATGGAGTCCTCGTTCTGTTCATCAGCAGAAAGCTCGGCCGGTGATTCAGAAAATGCGTCATCGGGTATTGTGCCTGGGACTTGTAAGTCAGCGTTATCGTCGTTATCAATATCTGAAAAATGATGTGATTGTTTTGTCTCGGAGAGACTATTTGATATTATTAACGTATCTGAATGGTAAATATCGGAATTGTGGACATCTGTTTCTTCGTTATCGTCGTCGTCTTTGGGCACTGGAAACTTGATTTTATTTTCCTGAGGAGAGATTTTAAAATCATTTTCATTATTCAGGTAGTAATCATCGTTGTTATTATCGTTCATTTCTATCATAGCATGGTTGAGATTCAAAGGAATACCGAGTGATTGAGAATCATACTCCAGTTCAATATTTCCTTCATTTTCTCTCAATCTATCAAACACTTTATAGTTTGGTGTCGTCAAACCGCCTGCAATACGCCGATATACTGTTTTAGAGTTTGTTGGTGTTTCATCAAACGTATCACTAATTTTTCGTAGATATGGAGTTTGAGTTTCTTTGAAGGGATCTTTAATATTGTTCAACCATGGAGTCTCATAGTTAGGCCCAGGACTATCTTTTAAGAACATTTCTAAGCTGGATTTTGATTTCCAAGGAGTTTGGTTACCTTTTGAGAAATTATCTGTTCTTGATACACTATTACTGTTTCCAGCTTTATGTTCGGCACTGGTATTAATTTCTAGAATTTCAGTATCATTCTCGTCTGCTTTTAATGCGGATACTGTCTGCAGCGTATCATCTCCTTTAGTCAGCAGTTCCTGAGTATCAATGATGGCTTTATAATCACCAGAAGAATCTATAATGCGATTTTCTTCGTCTTCAGCCAACAAGTTGATTTGCCCCAATTTCAACGGCAAAGGATCAGCTTCACCGTACGGGTTTAATCCTAAGCTTGATTTTCTGAAGGTTTCTTGTGATTTCAGCGTCCCAATGACCTGAGTCTTGACTCTGTTAGTATGATATATGCCTTCCAAATACTATGCCACTTACATCATTTAAAAACTGAGTTAAGCTTCCGTTTGAGTCGTCTTGCACTTTTGTCGATTGTGAGTCAGATTTCATTCCAATGAAGTCGTCTAACACCATCCAGATAATTCATATGAAATTAAATTGAGCAAAAAAACGAATTCATCAAATCTTGTTGTTTCTTGGTGTTTTTGTTTT
>JAJMCJ010000264.1:0-11909 GCA_030572875.1 Wickerhamomyces kurtzmanii | reverse complement strand
CTTTTTTTTCAAGCTGCAACTACTGTTAAATTTTTAAGCTGAATAAGGAAAACCAGATACCTGGCACAAATTGCAGCTACAGAACACATTTTTTTCAAAGATTTCAATTATTATTCTTTTTGACTGGGAATGACTCTGAAGGTAAAAACAGGAGAGGTGAGGATATAAATTTTTGTTTTGGAGCTGAACCACATACTAATCTGCAAAACTCAGGACTATAGTGAAAGCACATCTCGACGTACTGGGGATGACTACGAACTGTTTTTACCATCTGAGACTGACGACATGAATGAATTCAACTCGAATTCACCGAATGCGCCAATTTTGATTTCTACACCATCAACTCCAATTTTGAAACAGTCTCCTGAAATGTGTGACATACCTACATTTGTACCAGCGATCATACAACCCCCACCACAAATCGAGAAGTCGATAAAAAAGAAGACTGTTAGATATAGCTCACCAGAGCAAATTATAGACGAACAAGAGACTGGTATCAGTGTCAGGCAAGAAAGTGGAGATGGGCATAGTGAGACTGACTGTGTTGATAGTACCGATAATGCGTTCAGGAAACGTAGTAATGAGGCAGGGACTACACAATTTTCGAATATGAATTCAGCAGAAATAACCGATTGTCTTCAAACATCAGATCAGTTCAACGATACAGAGCGGTTGCCAAAAAATGTCTTAATTGCGAAAGAGATATACGAAGGAACTTACAAGGGAATTCCGGCAGAAAAGTATGCCTTGTTTTTGGGTTCTAATTCTAAGACATCAAATGAAATAGCATATGAGTTCATGAAGCTATTCAGGTGGTCTCAATCCTTGATGGACTCACTAAGAGATCTATGCTCAAGAATCTATTTGATTGCAGAATCCTATCAAATTGATAAAATTATGGAGATATTCTCCCAAAATTGGTATCAAAGCTTTCAGACATGTTTGTTCAATGATCATATGTCTATCCATATTGTGTGCTTTTCGGTTATTATTTTGAACTCAGACTTACATGGCACTTCATTAGGAGATAGAATATCAAAGCAAGAATTTGTTGAGAATACAATGTATGCCCTAAAACAAATTGATCTGATCCAGTTAAGCTCATCGTCAACATATATTGAACACGAATTATGTAGCTATTATGATTCAATATTAGACAGTCCTTTGCCTTTATGTGACCTTAAAATATCTAATCCAATATTGTCATCGAAGCCATCCTCATCATCGTCATCAGCAAAAATATCTCAATCCTCATCAACACGAAGAACAAAATCAATCAGTTTGTCAAACATCTCGTTTGCATCTTCAGCAAGAATATTCTCATCGCGAAGAAAATCGTCACTGTGTTCGTCGATTTATGTAGACAATATTGAGGATTCCTTTTCATTAGTCACTGAACAAACTTTAATTACTGAAGTTTTACATGAACAAAACGATGAAAAATTAGAATCTCTAGGGCCGCCATGGTCAAAAGAAGGAATATTGAAATGCCAAACTCTTGATAAGCCAAGAAAAAGCTGGTTTAGAAAATTGCCGAACCATAAATCATTGTCAAAAATGCAATCCTCTCATATTAATATTTATGACACCAAACATTGGTCTGAAGAAATTGTTATTGTATCAAAAGGTATTTTAAAACAGTATTCATTTGGATCATCATCTGATCATTTCAAATTTATCAAAACTGGTGCTACAAAGTATTGCAACACAATAAAAACGAACAATTTATATTCATCGGTATCTGAATTGGTACAGAACAATATTATATCGAATTCAACCAAGAATTTGAACTCTGGCGCATGCTGGACTTTGACTTTACCTAATTTGGAATCAAATGGTGATTTAGTCTTTTTGTTTTGCGCAGGAACTACTGAAGTAGCTGAAGAATTTGTTTCAACTTGCAATTTTTGGGCTGCAAGAATAACACCAATCCCATCTTCCGAGAATTCAATTTTATCAAATGCAGAATATGGTTGGAGCGAGGATTTGTTTCTTAATGAACATTGTTCAAAGTTTAGAAATAAAAACGAAATAAAAATACAAAATTGGAAATCTATATTGAGCATAGATTCTTCGTATATAAACTCAAATTTGACTATGGCTGAACAATACAAGAATCTGAAAGAATACCTATTGGAATTAGAGACGATTATTGATAACCACATTGAATTGAAAGTAAAGCTGGTTGAATTTTGGCAACATTGTCAGAAAAACTTTCAAATCGTGATGAACAATTGGAATCAAAAATATATCTACTTAATCAAACAACATCAAAAGTTTAGAATTTATTTGAATAGTCTTATGAATGCAATTACGTTTAGAAATGAAAAGATGGCTACATAGTTTAATACTGGAATGATTCATTTTACGATTAGAAACAACCTCAGATTTTAGATCTTTATATTTATCTTTTTCTTTTTGATATTATCAGATGATTCTCGATCCTGTGAATTTATTTTAGACGTTCCGTTGTAGTCTTTCACGATTATACCCAATTATTTACGCACTCAGTGAATGAAAAAGTGGAATATTACTTATTTCACCCATCATTTATTGAATGAGAAAGACATAAGTCGGTCGATTAGCCCAAAGACTAGAAAGTCTTGAAGTCAATTTTTTCTTTCAATTTTCTTTCAGCTTTCTTTTTACTTCAATTCGATACGAATTTTATAAAAAAAACAGTGATAATCTTCTAAATCGGTATTTCCTTTTTTGGAAATTACTCGCTCCTAACCGTATCAATATTTAAAAATATAGAAGAATATGATCAAACCCAGCAACAGCAGTTTATAAGTGTTTAAACAATAACTTACGAGGATTTGATAAAATTACATTTCAGCCCTTTTGAGATATCTAATAAATTTAATTTGTTTTTAATCATACCTCCAAATGTCAGATCCAAGCTCAATTAATGGTATGTTTTTTTCACATCTTCAATTGTTGCCACTTAAAAAAATTGGTCGAAAGACAATTGATTGCACTTCACAAGTTTGAACAGAAAGGCATTGAACGGAATAATTACTAATTTATTGAACAGGTGGAACTGTTGTAGCAATGGTTGGTAAAGATTGTGTTGCTATTGCCTCTGATTTACGTCTTGGTAACCAGTCTCTAGGTGTTTCCAACAAATTCGAAAAAGTCTTTAATTATGGCCATGTATTTTTAGGGCTAACGGGGCTAGCCAGTGATGTTATTACATTGTATGTGTATTTCTCTATATACCAAAAATTGGAATTTGCTAACCTTATTAGATCAGAAGTTTTTAGATTGAAAACCAATCTTTATAAAATGAAAGAAGAGAGACATATCGAACCAGAATCATTTGCAAATTTGATTTCATCAACATTATATGAAAAGAGATTTGGTCCTTATTTTATTGGACCAGTCGTTGCTGGTATTAATTCTAAAACCAATAAACCATTCATCTGTGGTTTTGATTTAATTGGTTGCATTGATTTTGCTAAGGATTTTATTGTGTCTGGTACTGCCTCTGACCAATTATATGGTATGTGTGAATCCTTATACGAACCAAACTTGGAAGCTGATGATTTGTTTGAAACGATCAGTCAAGCGTTATTGAACGCTGCAGATAGAGATGCTTTATCTGGTTGGGGTGCTGTTGTTTATATAATTAAAAAAGACAAAGTCATCAAAAGATATCTAAAAACCCGTCAAGATTAAGATTTAATCATTTAAATAAATAAAAGGGTCATGGTTTCTTTATAGTTGTTTTTTAAATGTGTTTTTAGAAGTGAGGCTCACATGTAGTTGGACGATGCGTATATAGGAACCTACGAAAATTATTTTAACGTTTCAAATTAAAAATACGTATATAACAGAACCCCAAACCTCCCCATTCTCAAAATATTTACACTGTTAGAAAAACAAATTTTAGTCATTGATTCCAAGTTTTTCCTGGATCGCTTTCTTTAGAAAAGCATCTTTACCGTAAGCTTCTTCATCCATTTCTCTCCATCTTTCTCTAATGTTTTTTTGCTTTTCTCTAGACGAAATAATATACTGTCTCTGAGCATCTAATCTAGCATCATGTAAGCACTTCGTTAACGCTTCCTTTTGGTTATTACATAAACCAAAGGCCCTTTTAACAAATTCTGCTTTGTGGCATTCATCCAAGGCCTCGATTAAATCAAGACAAGCTATACCATGTTTTAGTAACCAGATACACTCCACAGTATAAAAAGCAAACACATACAATTAAATCTGGCACCTTCTAGTTGTGGATGCATTTTTTTTGATTTGCAATATTAACGGATGATATTCTTTAAACAAAGCTCATGATTGAAACTTTTGATTCTGTTTCCGAGAAAAACTATATTGGTTATGTTTCTCCGACTGAAAAATTCTTTATGATTGATTTACTGCAAATGGAACCAGCATCATCAACATCTTCAAAAGAAGTACGTCTAACCATGTCAGAGTCAAAACAAGGGATTTCTATTCCTGGAATAATGGAATCTGCTTCTGATCACTATCGTCAAAGAAGAAGGAAACAGATGATCTACTTTTTTGGTGCCACTGCATTCACTCTAATCTGCTCAAGGGTAGCTTATAGAGGTATTCAAACACGTAAATGTATGTAAAAGCTATTAATCGAGAAAATCTTTTTCGAGTACAGATAAATCAGAATTTTATACTAACACATTACAACAGACATTCCAAATCTATACCAGGCTAACCATATCCCACCTCCTTTCTCGTTTCATAAAGATGCCATTTCAGCTGTTAGTCATGCGACTTTACTGGCAGGCTCAACTTTCTCAATGGCTGTACTTGGTGCTGCTTGGATGTGGGACATCTCTAATTTTAAAGAGTTTGGTTATAAAATGAAAGTCTTCCTGGGTGGTGAAGAGAACGAAAAAAAAATCAGTGAGCAGCCTGTTGATGAGGAAAGTGAATCCGTTCAAAAGGCGATCAATGATTTTTTGAACGGAGATACTGAGGGCTGATTCTTGGTTTAGTGCTCATTTATCATTCTTGTATATATATATATATATCTATAAAATGCTTTTATTTGTTTGTAGATATACGTGTGTGTATATATGTGTGTGTATGTGTAAATGTATCAATTTTGCCATCCATGTACGTGCGCAAAGCAAAAAATAGTTAAACGTGTAAAGATCGAGTTGAATTATTCAAAAAAACTATAAATTCACGTTTGATTTCCGTCAAATATAGTTTTTGACTTTAGTCTGATAACTGAATTCCATCAAATTATAATATGGATATTGCGTATTTTAAGTCGGTACATCAGATAGCTGATGAGCTAAATACTGATGAGACGTATGGACTTTCTACAGATACATCCAAAGAATATTTATCAAGATACGGTCCGAATTCCCTACCAAAAGAAAAGTCTACCTCTATTTTAAAGTTAATACTAAATCAATTTGAGGATCAGCTGACTCTGATTCTGCTCGCTTCAGCTGCTGTTTCATTTGGTTTAGCTATTTCTGAGGGTGACTTATCATGGTCAAACCTAGTTGATCCAATAGTTATTTTAACGATCTTGATTTTGAATGCGATTGTCGGTGTTCAGCAAGAAAGTTCAGCTGAGGGTGCAATTTCAGCCTTGAATAAATATTCTGTTACAGACGTCAAAGTTTTACGTGAAGGTGAATTGATTCATGTCAAGCAAGAGTATCTAGTTCCTGGTGATATTATTGACCTAACAATTGGTGATAGGGTCCCTGCGGATGCCAGAATTTTTAAAATATATTCTCAATCATTGAGAATTGATCAGTCTATTCTTACTGGTGAAAGTGAATCAGTACTAAAAAATACCGATATTGTAAGAATTGAGAAGGCTGTTAAGCAAGAACAGACAAATATGGTGTTTTCAGGTACAACCGTTGTCACAGGTCATGCTAGAGCTATTGTAGTCTTAACAGGTGAAAAAACCGCAATTGGTGACATTTATTCTGATATTACTTCGCAGATATCTCAGCGAACACCACTGAAAGAAAAATTGGATGAATTTGGCGATTTACTTGCTAAATTTATTACAGTTATATGCATTGCAGTTTGGGCCATTAATATTAAAAATTTTAATGATCCAATTCACGGGGGCTATTTGAAAGGAGCCATCTACTATTTTAAAATTGCAGTTGCGCTAGCAGTTGCTGCTATTCCAGAAGGCTTGGCCGTTGTGATTACTACATGTCTTGCATTGGGTACCAAGAGAATGGCAGCTCAAAATGCAATTGTTAAATCTTTACCAAGTGTTGAAACATTAGGTTCTACCACTATTATTTGTTCAGATAAAACAGGTACTTTAACAACAAATCAAATGTGTGTTAAGACTTTGAGCTTTTTTAAAAATCAGTATGAATTAACTAGTCTTGAAATTACTGGTAGTACGTTCGAACCGGTTGGAGATGTGACTGATGAAGATGGTTATGAAGTAAAGCTTCCAGACGAAAAATTACCTGTTTTACATAAAATTTGCCAGATTTGTTCTTTATGTAACGATTCAAATATCATTCTTGATGAAAACAATAACTTCAAAAATGTTGGAGAACCAACTGAAGCTGCTTTGAAAGTGTTGGTTGAAAAATTATCGGGCGGTGTCAAGAACTCTCTGTCTATCACTCCAGTTTCAGATTTATATTTTGAGCAGTATCCGAAACTAGCAACTTTTGAGTTCACAAGAGATCGTAAGAGCATGTCTGTTCTGATTTCTTCTTCAAATGGTACAGAACTACTGGTCAAAGGAGCGCCAGAAAGTTTAGCATATCGCTCATCAAGATACATTTATCAAGGCAGAACCGGGCTAAAGATTGGTTCTTTGACTGATGATATTCGTAACGATTTTTTAAGTGGTGTAGCAAAATATGCCTCTCAAGGTTATCGTATAATTGCCTTTTCTTACAAAGATGTTCAGAGTGAGAATGTTATAGATGCATCTACAAGTGGGGAGTACAATTCAATTGAACAGGATTTAGTATTATGTGGGTTTGCTGCTTTGATCGATCCCCCACGTCCTGAAGTTTCTAAGTCTATAAAGGAATGTCAAGATGCTGGAATTAGAGTTGTTGTTATAACTGGTGATAGTCCAATTACTGCTGAAAATATTTGCCAACAAATTGGTCTGGAAAATGTGACAACGTTAACGGGAAGAGAGTTTGAACAGTTATCATTAGAAGAGAAACTTGATGCTGTCAAAACTGTAAATTTATTTGCTCGCGTTGAACCATCTCATAAAAGTTTATTGGTTGATTGTTTTCAAAAATTAAACCATGTTGTTGCAATGACGGGTGATGGTGTTAATGATGCACCTGCATTGAAGAAGGCTGACATTGGTATTTCAATGGGTTCTGGTACCGATGTTGCTAGATTAGCTTCAGATCTGGTTCTACAAGACGATAATTTTGCAACAATAGTCTCTGCTATCAGGGAAGGAAGATCAATTTATAATAATACTAGACAGTTTATCAGATACTTGATCTCCTCTAATATAGGAGAAGTTGTTTCAATTTTTCTAACGGCTGCTTTAGGAATGCCAGAGGCTTTGGTTCCGGTCCAATTGTTATGGGTTAATCTAGTCACCGATGGGTTACCAGCTACTGCATTAGGCTTCAATCCACCCGATTTAAACATTATGCTGAAGCCACCAAGATCAAGAGATGAACCACTAGTAAGCCGTTGGTTATTATTTAGGTATATTGTTGTTGGCACTTATGTGGGTGCTGCTACAGTTTTTGGGTATGCGTGGTATTTTATTCTTTATCCTCAGGGTCCCCAAATCTCGTTTCAGCAGTTATCTAGATTTCATCACTGTTCAACAGAGTTTCCTGAAATCGGGTGTGAGATTTTTACAGACTTCAATGCCACTCGTGCTTCCACAATTTCATTATCTATTTTAGTTGTTATTGAAATGTTCAACGCAATGAACAATCTATCAGAATCTGATAGTCTGTTGGCCTTCCCGTTAACCAAAAACTACTATCTCATTGCTGCCATTTTATTATCAATGGTTCTTCACTTTTCAATTCTTTATGTTCCATGGCTGTCAATGCTTTTCAATGTTCTTCCATTAAATATTAATGAATGGATAGCCGTCACAGTCATATCCTTTCCTGTTATTATCCTTGATGAGTCATTTAAATTATACGAAAGACTTTTCTTAAACGAAGTGCCTGAACTTAAAGACTCACATTCCAAAGATGAGTAGACTTTTTTTATAGATATATAGACCTGTTAATAAAGCATTATA
This sequence comes from Wickerhamomyces kurtzmanii, assembly GCA_030572875.1. NCBI lineage: Eukaryota > Fungi > Ascomycota > Saccharomycetes > Phaffomycetales > Wickerhamomycetaceae > Wickerhamomyces > Wickerhamomyces kurtzmanii. The sequence continues at coordinate 3,676 of JAJMCJ010000264.1, read as the reverse complement.
GTGTTTATCCCATATAGTATCTTTAGACTAGGTTTGAAAATTTTGATTCAAGGGCTACGAGCCCGGGTCGGGTAGAATATACGCTCCATGATCACATATCTTCAAATGTTTGATTTGAACCAGAATAGCATACAAAAGTAATCAGCTGTACGGTGTATGAATAAAAGCTTCTAACAAGATAAAACGCGTCTGCGTATGTCACAATCAATTCCAAAAATCCAATCGTTAAGCCGATTAGGAATTAATAACAAAAACACAATTAGTTCAAGTGCTCTATCATCAAGAAGAAACAGTATAGATACTATAGAAACTCAACAAACCGAACTAGACATTTTACAGGCAGAGCTCAACAAGCAAACAAAAATAAGAGACGGTGCGGAAAAATTTGTTCAAGTAACTGAAGATGACATAATTAATGGTAAATATTTAAAGGACCCTTTAAAGAGGCACGCTCTGAGGTTGAAAGCACAATCAGAACTACAAGAGGCAAACAGAAATATAATCTCATTAGAAAAAAAAATAGAAGCATTGAAGAGAATTAATGAATACTCTGTTACCAACTCCAATGAGTTTGATGATTATTACAGTCAGACTGATGACGATATCAATAATGAAAGTCCAACGTGGAATGTCAGTGATATATTACAGAGTCTGGGAAAAGACCGAGATCCAGACTACTTGATAAAAAGAGGTAATGATCTAGTGATACTACTACAACAGTACCCCAATATAAAAGAGGACTTGGTGTTTTCTGCATTCGGACACAAACTTCAAAGTCTACTATTACATTCAAAGAAAGAGGTTGCTGCTACAGGTTTTAGAATATGCTTACACGTAATCTACAACCTTGATTCTGTTCAGTCTTTATTTCAACTGAGGTTAGAGTACTTCATTATAATGGCTTTAGCTAAAGACGCGTCTTTTAGTATTGAAAGAGAACATGCTTTAAATTTAGCAAGAAAATTTTTAGAGTATGGTGAGATTACAGTAGGTATAACAAGTGCTATAGTATCCATTGCTGAATCAGACGATAAAATGAAAAACGTCTGCGTTGAAACTTTATGTGAGATTTCATTATTGCAACCAAGTATTTTGTTTGCGGCTGATGGAATTAAAACATTGTGTCAATGTATAAATGATGGCGAACTGGCAACATCTTGTTCGACTTGCATCATTAAAATGTTAGATGATCCAGAGACTCGTCAATTCATAAACCTATATGATATTTGTTCGCTGATTTCAGCGTTTACAGATATTAATACTAAAGGTCATATGAATCTAGACAAATTACAAAACGGTGCTTATATTTTGACCAATTATTTAAAGACTTGGCCAGGGGTAATAAGTTTCACCATCGAAGATTTCAAGCCATTTCGAGAATTAATTAAATGTTTAAAGTATTCAATTCCTGTTTTGGTTGATAACATTATGGATATCTTTTTTGATATTTTGAAGATTAGACCTCTACCTTGGTTACACAAGAAAAACTTAACAATAGCAACTCCTGAAAAGGAGTTGAGAACGGTAAATCATTACAATGCTTTACTGATAACAATTTTACTGAGATGCAATATCATGGATGAGTTGGTTTTTATCATAGAGAATAGTACAGATGAATTGAATTGTCGTAAAGCTGGTTTTTTACTTACAGAAATTTCCAATTTATCATCAAATTTACTTCCAGAATCTGAATATCCATCAATAAAAATTGTGAACAACCAATATAGAGCTCATTATCAGATTGAGAGATTAACAAGAAAACTAAACAAGGGAAGAACAACTTTAGGTATGCCCGTCAAAATAAATGAAAACTTTGCTTCTTATTCACGTGAATTGAAAGCAAAATCTAATTTTAATATTGATGATATTCAATTCAGAGCGATGATAAATGAAACTCATGTGTTAGCAACTAAAATGTATACCAGATGGAATTGGGATCTGTTATTGGATTTGATTCAAGGACCATTGATGAACACAAAACGATTGGAGGAAGCAATAAAAACAACGAAACTGTTGAAGAGACTAATGTCATTCTATAGACCTTTTAAAAGAAGGTTTTCAAGCGTTAAAAAGACAAAAAACTCGTTGAAATATGTTAAAGTTGGGTGTGAATTATTCAAAACATTTTTAGCAACACCTGAAGGTGTTAAATATTTAAGTGAAAATAAAGTTTTACCTCAAATTGCAGAATGTTTGGCCCAAGTTGATCCTTATAGTGGTATCACGGCATCTGACCAATTGTTTTCTAAAACTAGACTTAACAATACTTTAACATATGGTTATTTCAAAATGATTGGTGTGCTGTCATCTGATCCAAATGGTTTAAAAATGATGGAACAATGGAGAATATTTAGCATGTTGTATCATATTACTGAGAAGAGAGGTAGAGAAGATTTAGTTATAATGTTTTTACAGGAAATGGACTACAGTCATGTTAGTCATCTAAGAATAATCTTATCAAAATCTTTGACGTCCTGTGATACAACTGTCCGGATTTTTGCAACTAGACTCCTAAAAAAACTCTTGAACGATGATAGCTGGGCATGTGAATTACTTGTGAATCAGTTATATGATCCAAATATTGATGTCTGTAGCACCGCAGTTAAGGTCTTAGATGACTATTGTTCCGAAAATATTGAAGAAGTCGTCAAGTATAAACCATTATTAGATCATTTGGGGGCAGTGGGTGCACCGTTATTACTAAGATTTCTTTCAACACCCTTGGGATTTAGTTACTTGTCTGAAATTGACTATATTGAACAGGAAATGAGTGAATGGGTCGAAAGAAAAAACAGCTTGTTTGTATTAGATGTTGAGAATTCCTTGTTACCGCATCATTTTTTTGGTGAATTAGTCAAAACAGAGAGGGGAGTAGATCTGTTAAAAAGAAGTGGTTATTTTAAAGACTTTGTGAGTACGATTCGAGCGTATTTGAAAAATAAAGATGTCAATCTATTATACCTTAAAGGTTGTCTATGGGCTGTAGGTTTCATAGGTTCAACAGACCTAGGTTTTCCAATTTTACTGCTCAGCGGCATTATTAAAGACATAGTGGATATTTGCCAAAATAGTGAATTTTGGAGTATCAAAGGGACAGCATTTTATGTTCTAGGATTGATCTCGAGCTCCGCGCAGGGTGTTGATGCGCTGAATGAATTAGGATGGGAATCAACTTTTAGTGTTCAGGGGAAACCGACAGGTTTCTGTATTGCTCAAGAAATTACAGAGTATTTTTTCTTTAAACCCAAACATATAAAGTTTGATAGAACGTTTGATTATTATGACGAGACAACTAAGCAGATATTGAGTTCAATAAGCAGTCTAGGGAACCACATCCTAGCAAATAAAGCAGCAAAAGAATTAACAAATTTGGAATCCAATTTCAGAGAGAAATTTGAATCGCCAGATTTGTTTTTGAATACAATGCGTTTATTGGAATGCTATAAATATAGATTAACGGTTCGCAGATTTATTGTTGAGCTATTTACAACTACAAGAGCATTGGAATATTTAGTGAAAAGGGACAGGCGACGCTCAAGAGACCAAAGAGCTTCATCAACAGCTTGAAATGGTTAGTAGGATAGAAATAATCCCTATGATAAGTCTCTCCCTAAAAGACGATATTGTCTGTATATATATTTGATTTTCAATCATTTTCAAAAAAAAAAAATTTGAA
>JAJMCJ010000263.1:0-11948 GCA_030572875.1 Wickerhamomyces kurtzmanii | reverse complement strand
TAGCAGTAGTAAAGCATTCAAAAGCCCAAGAAATGGCTTGAAAAACAAAAGCTTCTCTTGAGATTTTACCAGATGAAATGATCCACGAATCCAATAAGCGACGAACTAATAACAATTTGGTTATGACCGGTTTGCTGTTTTTCGCTTTTTTCTTAGACGTCATTGACTCCACATCGTGATCAATTGGAATAGCAATGGAATTTATAAGCTCAATACCGTATTGAACAATTTGTTCATCACTAAATATGCTTTTTATATTTTTCAAACTTCCTAACCATAAGTCGATAACTTCCAGTATTAAAACTTGATCAGAAACCATTGTATCATTTTTAAGTTTTAGAAAAGAGCAGGTCCCATTCAATAAAAGTGCCCAGCCATTAATAAAATTGTAGATGTTGGACTCATCTGTTGTAATCAAAGAAATTTTTAAGATAAGAAGTGAAATTCGACAAAGTGATCTACCTATGTGATCCCATTTAATTGACGCATTCAGGAAGTAATTTCCCATAATATTTAAAAGTTGATCTCCAATACTTGGTAAACTATAACTTTTATAGTTCTTCATGAAATCGTGAAATAAATATGTGTACTGTTCTTGTCTAGCGATAACAATATCTAAGTAATGAACCAGTGTTTCAAAAGTCTTATTACTCAAATCAAATTGTTTCAATGAAACTGATCTCTCGTATATATTAAGTATTGAAGTCAATGATTCTGGGAAATATTTGACCAACTGTAATAGATTAGCATGGTCAAACTTGTCCAAAATATCAATAATGTTCTGTACTTCAACTTGGTTTGGGCTCTCATATTTTGTCCAGTTTAATAAATTTTTGATTGATGGATCCATGTTATAGTTTTTACCCATATATTCAGAGGTCACCTCTAAATTGGCAACAACTACGTTTGAGCTATCAACAAGCTCGACAATCGAATTGGGTTTAAATTCAACTATCGAATTAGAATTTTTAATCTGCAATCTTGAACTTGCAAAGGGAACACCATTAATGAAGCATTTGAGTGTCACTACTTCATTTTCATTTTTTCTTTCAAAATGGCTGATTTTGATAATCTCACCTATTGATTCTCCAGTGTGTACGGAGACAAACTGCCAGATTTTCTTTGCAATTTCATTTGTTCCTTTATTGAAAACAACTTTGCTATGTTGATCTTCGTTCGAAATCAAGACGCTGATTAGAGCGTCGTTGATATTTGAAATATTTGTTTGAGTAATAGTAACTTTTCCCAATTTTAAGTAGATTCTGTCATATGGAGGTACTAAGGGATCATAAAACATTGTTCTAATTTGATCAATTGGAGTAGGAATATTTGAGTCAAAATCATTTGTGACATTTATTAAGTCATCTTTAAATTCTTTGATGGACACAACTAATTTTTCAGCTCTTGAATTAACTGCAACACCTTTATTCGAGCTTGAGATAATACGATCAATTAACTCACCCCAGCCAAAGTTTAAGTTCTTTATATCAATAAGGGCATCAGACTCATTGATATAGGAGCCATACAATTTAATTGTAAATTGATGAGATTCTCCACTTTCTAAAGCTCCAGAATGTCTTGAAAAGATTCTTGAAATATCTGTAACCCCCCCTGCAATACCCTTTCTGATTCTTTTCAGTTTAGAAGATGGATTTCCTAAGGTACTGATAGTTGGCTGTACAACATTGATATCCTCTGTTAACACTGCCACAAGATATATTTTTGAATTGTCAATTTCAGTTCCTGGAATATTTCTAAACAGAGCTGATGATAAATCTTCTAAATTGAAGGAAGTTGAGCTAATATGAATTGCAAAAGCCTCCGTTAACCTTTTTTTGTTGTTTCTCAAATATAAATATGCTGTCATCCCTACGAAATTTTTTTTATTCAAATTGGAAGAACCACTGACATCTTTAAACTCAACTAATATCTGCGATGGAATAACTTTTTGAAATTTCCTGTTCTCCTCTGGTTTCAATTGTAAAATTGAGTTTTTTGAAACTGGAAAGTTGGATGATAATGCATACAATACTTGATTTGAGGATAGTAAGCCAGCATCGGTTTGCTTTTGAACATCACTGTTTATGAGGTCGTACAGCTCACCAGAATTCTCATCTCTGGCCAAAATCGATTCGTAACCAGAAATATCATATTTAATAGATGAAGTCGAATTATCAAATTGATTAACACCTTTCGATGAAAGGAACTTGGCAATATTACCCAGCAGCAATGACGCCTGTTTCCTGGCTAACATTTGTTCATTTTTTGTTAATAACCTGTAGGAAAGTTTTAATCTGATATCATCTAATTGATAATAGAGATCGGCAAGCTTTGAAAATAAATTGAATTCACCAACCGAGTATAAGGAATAAATATGGGATGAGAGCAGTGCAATCGCAGGTGATAATTCATCTAGCAAAGTCCCATTTAGCCTAATCAAAGGAATAACGGGCTTCAAATGAACGTTCAAATTGCTGTCGATTCTGCCATTTCTGGCATTAATAGTAGACAGTTCAATATCATACAGAGTTGGAACGATATTATCAAATTCATCTTTCAGATCCTGTTTAGAAGGTGAAGCCAGAGAAGTTGCAATATCTACTCTCTCAGTTATATGAACATGAGAGATTGGAAATATAGCAACAGCTATTCTTTGATCAGGAAGTTTCTCCAAATCAGTAGAAATGGCAATAAAATCAGCTGGTAAAGGTTGCACAATAATATAACCTCTAGCCCAATTGTGGTTATTTGTTTCAAATATGAAGACTTCATCACCTGCATATAAGTTTTTATAACAGCCTGAAAGCTTTAAATGTGGGAATTTGTCAATTGGAGTAAAGGATCTTATAAATTTGCCATGTGCTATCTTGGGTAATGGTGTCCAGTTTGAATCTGTAACCAATAATTGAACCTCCGACATTCTGCTGAATTTGGAGTTGTCGACGTTATTAATTTATTTAAAATCTGGGACTGTGTAGGATGAGGCGGTTTGAGATTCAAGTGATTAACTAAATGGATCAGAGCAAAACTATGAACAAAAGCAAATTAATAATTCAATGAATGAAAGTGTAAAAGCAAGATTGTCGAGCTGTTGTTTGATAATTTAGGGTCAGAAAGAAAGCGCTGAATTTTTATGGTGCTTTCCTGCCTGATTCGAAAAATTTGATCGAGGTTTTTGTTTCACTTTTAACGCATATTCTGATAACGAAGGTCAGACAAGTATCTGATTTCCAAATAAAAACTTTTTTTCTTGTCAAATTCCTACCCAGATGCTATCTTTTTGTCATTCTAAATGGTGCATCTTTCAAGAGGATTCGTCGGATTCATCTATCCATAGTTACAAAATTAGATATAATTCTACAATCCAAGGATTAATTATTACTCAGAACGTACGCAACTAAAACGGGAATTTTTTTGCAGCAAACTTTTCGCAAAATACTCGTTTACTATTTAGAACTATAAGACCGGAAAGTTTTCAATGTTTGACATAAAGGTGTCCAATAAGTTTTGTCGTGATTTTGATCTTACTACGTTCCAGCAGTTGAATGTACACAGAATAACTTACGACCCACTATCGGTAGGACCAACATCTTACAGATTCAGTTGTAACATAAATCATTAAATTTTCTATATATTTTATTTTCTAGCTCTTTTGGCGTCCCTTTCTTCTTCGCTGTGTTCATTTTGCTCAGCATTCTGTTCTTCATCCTTTTTCAAATCAACCTCTAGTAACTTTTCCAGCAGAAACTCTAATCCTAGCTGGGCAAATTTTGCCATATTTGATGATCTATCTTCCAAACCTGTATTTCTAACAGCAGATGATTCGCCTCTTGGACCAGAAACAGCCAAAAATACCGTGCCAATTTTGTCATTAATATAATCTGTTCCATCGTCACTTTTCACAGTAAGTGCAGGTCCCGCAATTCCACTTTCACTTAATACATATGTTGAGCCTAGCTCTATTCTTAGATTTCTGGCCAGTCTCAATACAACTTTTTCAGAAGGACCTGTATAGTTCAGAATATCCTTTTCGTTCCACCCACTCAATTTGAGTCTGCTCTTCAAACTGTAAACAAGAGTTCCACCATGGAAAATCGATGAGGCCCCTGGAATAGAAACTAAGTATGCTGATAGTAATCCACCGCACGCTGCCTCTGATACGGATATCGTTTCGTTTCTTTTTTTCAGTATATCAGATATTTTAACCACTGTGGATCTTACGTCTGCTGGTGGAAATTCGCTATCTGTCATTATATTTATAGTACCACTTATTTCTTCTAGTGTCTTACCATGGTGGTGTGGACCGTCCTAATAAATCCTAGGCTCGACTTCACAAGATACCACAATAAGACAGGGTAACCGCACTTTTGCTAAATCAAAAGTGGCAAAAAAGTAAACGCTTAAAACTATCCAACTACCCATAGATTAGTTTGATTCTTCAGAACAAATACGTAAAATCATGTCAATTATTTCATTCAATGCTGGGAAGGTCGACTTTAATGAAGATACCAGAAAGTGTACACCGGTACCAATAAAAGGGAAAGTCACAATCAAGCAGTCTGCAGAAGAGGAACTTTTTTATGATTTCATATGGAGCCCAAGAGATAATACACCTGGCGTCGAGAGCGATGAGCTGTTGGTCATACCCGGAGACGTTACATGGAAACATATTGATTCATGCAAAACGGGTCGTGTATATGCATTGACGTTTTTGTCGTCTGGTGCGAAGCATTTATTCTGGTTACAAGATCTGAATGGTAACGAGGACGTACTGAATGAATTGAGTCAAAAAGATTTAGAAATTTCTACAAAAATTAATGACACTTTCAAAGAAGTTGAAGAAGAGGAGCAACCTGAACACCAGCCTGAAAATGATGTTGAGCTCCCCGATGCGCCACTTGAATCATCTATCCCTGATACACCTTCTCAGTAGGTCTATTACTATTTTGTCTCGAATAGCATGAGCACGTACTAACAGACATAGCTAGACCAATATCTGATATATTAGACGTTTTAACAACAGAAACCATTGAAAATTATGTAAATTCTATCAAAGATGAAAATGAATTGAACAAATTATATCTATATCTTCCTGAGTCCATACCAAAGACTAAATCGAACTTGATCGACACACTGAAAACCCCATTTTTCAAAAGATCATCCAAAAACTTATCTGATGCTTTGAAAAGCGGTGGTGGCTATATAGTTGCTAGCTCATTAAACTATCCATATAATGGAGAAGGTGTTGAGAATTTTCTAAATGCTGCAAGAAAAGAAGGATTGAAAGACAAAAACAACAGCAAGGATAAGAAGTCAGAAGAACAAGAAAAATGAACTAATAGGTATAGTTTACAATTAGTTTTTATTGATTGAATTTAAATAATTTGACATATTTTATGTTGTTATATTTATTGATTGTATTATGTAATCGAGACATGGAAAATCTCACCATAAAATATATTTTCCTTGAACAAAACAAAACAACAAACAACTGTTGACGCGTAGCTTTTTCTGCTGGAAACAACTAGATAGATCAAGACCAAACCAAAATTTGCTAGATTTAAAAGAAGTTGTCAATTCAGGAAATCGTACATAAACTGTTAAGAAAATTTTGTTGTCAGAGCACAATCCAACATCAAGATCAGACATAAACAGTGTATTACTCTTTAAGGGTATCATCCCAGTAAAATACCTACGTACTTGCTTCCATACATTGTATAATCTCATAATGCCACCTTCAAACACTAAAGATCATGACTTGAAGTCTCAATTATCTGATCTGCAAAAAAGATTATCTGATGCTTCTTTTAGCTCTCCAAAGAAAGAACCATCGATTTCTTCAGAGTCTAAGAATGTTTCAAATAAAAAGTCACTTACAAACTTATTGTCATCAAAAAAAGACAAGAAAGTTGCTTTACCTGTCCTATCTCAATCTTCAAACTCCTTGACTACTCAACCTCAAACCAAAGACATGAATTTTGTTGTTGGACTGAGTGAAAATCTATTACTGGAATGTAGAAGATTACAGGCTGAAAATTCAAACAAGTCAAACAAGTTGAAATTTATGGACGATGAGATGAAGAATTTGAAATCAAAATACAACTTTGTTAATTTAAAACTAGCTGATTCTGCTAAGAATGAGGAGAAATATAAAGATTCAAATTGGGAATTAGAAATAAAATTACAAGAAATTTCTAAGAACTACGAAAACTTGAATGAAATTTATCAGAAAACTCATAAAGACTTGACTAAAAGCTTGAATTATACAAATGATTTGAAGACTGAATTAGAACAGATTAATTTGGAGAAGCTGAGCTTGGAAAGTGATTTAAATAATGAAAAGATATCACAGAGAGACAAAATCTTAGAATTAGAAGATCATATAAACGAACTCAATGATGAAAATTTCAAATTACATGACAAATCGCAGTTACTCATCAAAGAGTTAGATGAGGCTAGGAAAGTTATACGGGACTCCAATTCGAAAAATGTCCTCAATTTTCCTCTCTTGAGACCATCTGACTCCCATGATTCGGATGATGATGAATTTAAAGAACCAATCCCATCACCGGTGAAACATATCCCATCAGATAATGTCGTTTTAGAGACTGAAACGTTGAGAGCATCTTTATCTCACGCTCATCACACAATCTCAAAATTAAGAAAGGAAGTTTTGAAACTAAGATCTAAGACAGCAATCAATGACAATAACAATATAACTCCAAAAATTTCCAACAAAAAATTGCCAAAGAACTTCACTCCTGTTAATTACAAACTAAATCCGAACTCCAATAGAGACTCTAAATACTTTGTTTACGATGACTCAAATGAGGAATCCAATGAAGAATGGGAGCACTTGGACTCTTCAGTCATTGAAAGTCCTTTAAATAAACGTGAGAAGATTTCAAATCAATTGATGGAAGAGTTTTCATCAGATGACGATAATTCATCAATTTTGACTGGGCAACCATTATCCCGTGAATTGGATAATGGAGAAAGAACAGATGAAATTACTGAAATCGATATTCAAAATTACATTGAAGCTCATAATTTGATATTATTACCCTTTGATGAATACAACAAACTGAAGACAATAGATATAGCATCTCACTCAAACACCACAGATAAATCGATGGTTTCTGCAGCTAAGGAATTTAATTTTGTTGCATTACCAAATGATCAACAGACGAAAGAGATTTTGGTTGAATCTGATTTGTATACAAAAGCTGATTCTCGGGGTTTGACATTAGTACCTAAAGAAGAGGTACTATATATGAAATCACAAATTGAGAACCCTGATAGAGAATATCTTATAGAGAAGTCAAAAGCAATTGGTTTGGCAGTTTTACCAGAACTAGAATATGTTAAAATTCTACAGAAATCAAATATCACAATTCAAGAACTAGCCGAGGAACAGCATTTATTTATTTTATCTGAACAGGAGCGTGACTCTTTGATTAATCCTTCAAAGGAAACTATTTCTTTTAAAGTGAATGAATTGGGCCTAGTGCTTTTATCAAAGAATGAGTACAATGATTTATTGAACAATTCAAGCGCACCATCATTAAATTACTTATCTGAAAAAGCTCTGTCCCTAAATCACAAAATAATACCAATCAAGGACTATGATATATTATCTAGTAACTACAATTCACCCTCTAAAGAGTTTATTATTTCTAGCGCAAAAAAGTTAGGGTTTATTACCATTCCTGTTGAAAATCATGAGCACATAGTTAAAGAGATGGAACATCCATCAAAAGAGTACATAATCTCAAAAGCGAAAGAAATTGGGCTGGTTTCATTACCAGAATCTGAACATCAAAAGCTAACTGAGGAACATGAGAATCCAGTTTTGGACTATGTGATTTCGAAGGCTAATACTCTTGGCTATAAACTTCTTCCTAATGACGAACATGATGATTTGATAAGATTAATCGAGAACCCAACAATTGAGTATATTTCATCCAAAGCATCAGGGTACGGTTGTCTAATTATTTCAAAAGATGACCATTCTAAGTTAGTAGAGGTTATTGAAAAGCCTTCTAAAGAGTTTCTTTACTCTAAAGCACAAGGGGTCGGATTAATTTTGATTGACAAAAACACACACGAAGATTTAGTTACGAAAGCGGAAGAGCCATCTATTGAACATTTGGTTTCAAAAGCAAGTACTTTAGGTCATAGTGTAATTCCAGTTGATGAACACACCAGACTGATTTCTATTGTTGAAAAGCCCTCTAAAGAGTTTATTGAGTCCAATGCTGAAAATCATGCCTTGGTTACCCTTGATAAAAGTGTCGCTGATGACTTGTTAAAGAAATCTAACAACCCATCTATTGAACATATCATAGAGAAAGCTGCGTCAGTAAACCATAAAGTAATTTCGGATGATGAACATTCATTACTGACCGATCATTTCAAAAATCCATCTAATGAGTTCTTAGCAATCAAGGCTGGAGCAGCAGGTCTTGTTCTGATTAAAAATGAAGATCATCAGAAACTACTTGAATTAACAAACAACCCTCCAATTGACCATATAATTAAGAAGGCAGAATCTCTTGGTCACAATGTTATCTCAAAAAAAGAATACGAATCCCTTATTTCTAGAAGTAATATACCATTAGAAAATTCGCTGGATGCAAAGGCAAAAGAATCGGATCATGCGATAATACTTGAACAGGAAACTGAATCACTCAATAGATCGAATGATCCAATTACTGAACAGATAAAAGAACGTGCAAACAAGTCAACCTTATCCACTTCTTCAAATCATTCTGAACATGATCGTATTCAACCAATGGAAAATCCAACTATTGTATACCTAAGTTCTCAGGCTCAATTACTTGGTCAAAAACTTGTTTCAGCTAAGGAGTACGAGAATCTGCTCCGTAGCCTGAGTTCACCATCGAAAGATTACATCAAAAGTAAGTCTGAGTATTTGGATTTGGTGGTTTTGGATAATCAGGAGTATCAGAAGATTATAAGTAAATCATCGGAAAGATCCTCCATTTTAAAAGCTGTCAAGAACTTAAGTTTAACTGCTCTACCAGCATCCGATATTTCTTTACTTAGATCTCCAAGCATCCAAGAATGCACATTTGAAAACATTGAACTCCGTTTAAAAGCACTTGGATACACTGCTGTCAAAATTGATAATTATAACAAACTAAACGGAGACATAAGTAAAGAGGAAGTTATAGATTTATGTAAAAAATTTGATTTGAAACCAATTCCAATTGCAGATTATCTAATTTTGAAAGCGGAGCTCAGCGAAGATCAAATCAAGAAACTCGCAAATGAGGCAGGAATGGTTTCACTCTCGCGTGTCGACTACGAATTAATGCTCGCTAAAGCTGAACAGCCTGATAAAGAGACTGTCGATAAAAATGCCTCTCTTCTTGGATATAAGTTGGTTGCAAATAAAGAGTATCAAGCCTTGGTTGCTGCATCAAATAACACATTAACTAAACCACAGCTCGAAGCAAGGGCACAAAAGTTAAATTTAGTTGTTGTTACAAGTGAAGGCTACCAAGAGCTTGTTAATTCAAGTAACAGAAATGCGCCAACTACTCCAACGAGCAAAGTTGCTCAAAACAAAGATTTTTTTGAAGAAATCACACGTAGTGGTAAAGAAATGCAGAGAGAAAAGATAATGGCCTCCGCCTCTTCGCTTGGTTTTGTTCCTGTTGCTGCTGATGAGTATAAAAGTTTACTAGAACACCAAAAAGAATACGTTATCACCAAAACTGATGTTATCAATGGAGCAAAGGAATTTAATTTAGCTGTTTTAGCCGTTGAGGATTACAAACTTTTACTGAAAAAACGCTCTAACAGAAACACAATTTCTTATGATGATTTACAACAACTTGCTTCTCGGTTAAACCTTAGACTCATTTCTAAAGACGAAGTTATTGAAAAAACAGATGTTCAAAAGCTGACTCTCAACGATAATGACTCTGTTTCAACATTCAGCACATCTAACGATGATGAATTCACAGATGCGCTAGAAGCTGTTAATTCCAATACTTCCACTATACGTGGTATTTCTATAGGTATTTCCGAGGATGAGGTAAGATCAGAAGCATTGAAGTATGGCTATGAACTTGTACCACTTGGTCAGTTTTCAGGAGTTCATAATATATCTCAGGAAATTAACCAATTATCAGTTCCTGAACTATCTGATGGAGATGAGACTTTAAATCCATCAAGAGATAAAGAAACAGCTGTAGATGAAGCTATAGATGAGGCCGAAATTGCCCAAAGGGCTGCGGCATTAGGACTTGTCGTTTTGGATCACGATGAATATTCCGAGATGAAGAGTTCTCAACTAAATAAAGAAAACATAACAAACAGAGCCACTGAATTAGGACTAATTGTGCTCAAACAAGATGAGTATGAAAGCTTGATTGACGATGCTACCAAGGCACCAACAGAGGAGACCTTACGCCATGATGCTAAATCTTTAGGATTTAAAGTTGTATCCGATCATGAGTTGAAAGAACTTGAAATAAACTCAGAACTTTCGAATAAACAGGAAGCAATAAACAGAATCAGTATTATTGATCATGCAAGCTCTTTTGGTTTAGCAGTTGTTTCGAAAGATGAACTCTCTAAGTTAAAACTTGAAGTGGAGCACAATGTTTTGACTAGAGGGAATCTTCAAGAAAAAGCTAAACAGTTTGGTTTGGTTGTTGTGGAAGAAGCTGATTATCAATCGAGTGAGCCAGTTGCTCATCAAGATACTGTCAATGAAGACAGTATTGCGGTTAAAGCATCAGAGCTTGGTTTAGTCACTATACCTGTTAGTCAGTATGAAGAAATGAAATTCTCCCAACAAAACGATTCACCAAAGGAATTGAAACAAAATACTAGACAAACAATAATAGACGAAGCTTCAAAAGTTGGGCTTGCTGTAATACCATCTGAAGAACTTCAAAAATTGATAACAGATGCTGATCATTCAGGAAATCATATTTCCAAAGATTTCGATATCACAAAATCGATTATTATCGAAAAAGCGCCATCTTTTGGTCTAATTACAATTACGAAAGAGGAGTTTGATGAACTCAAACTTCAGTCAACGAAATCTACCAATGATTTTGAGGATGATGAATATGATGATGAAATCTCTAGCAATAAATTTGAAGAAAATGCTAAAAAACGTGGTCTTCTTTGTGTTCCAGAGAGTTCATTTATTGCAACTAATATTTCAAGAACTCCCGATCCAAATAATGTTGTCGTTTTGCCAATTACTTATTATAATAAATTAGTCAAGAATGAAGCTCTTTCTGTTGAGAAAATTACCAATGATGAATTACAGTCGCAAGCTAGAAAACGTGGTTTTTATATTAGTACACTTAAAGATGAACAAGAGCATTCTGCAATTACGCGCAAGCCCACTAACAATTCACTTCATACCGTTGACTCGAATACTCGCAAAAGTTTAGCTGAAGCTGCTGCCTCTGCTGCTTACCATGAATATGAAAGTCTTTCACGTACAAGTTCATTATCAAGACAGTTCTTGGTGGACTCAAATGCTGATCATCAGCGAAAAGTTTCGATTGATGGCGGGATCTCGCTTATGACAAATGCGTCTCTATCAGAGCCAAATATTATCCCTGCGTTGACTCAGACAGTTATTGGAGAATATTTGTTCAAATATTATAGACGCCTTGGTCCATTTAGTTCGATTTCGGAAAGTCGTCATGAGCGGTACTTTTGGGTTCATCCATATACATTGACTCTATATTGGTCAACGACCAATCCGGTTTTAGGAAACCCGTCAGACAGTAAGACTCGTGCTGCAGCAATCGTCAGTGTTGATAGTGTAGAGGATAACAATCCACTCCCAACAGGATTATACCATAAAAGCATAATCATACACACACAAACAAGACCAATAAAAATCACTTGCCCAACAAGACAGCGCCATAATATCTGGTTCAATTCGT
>JAJMCJ010000262.1:0-11957 GCA_030572875.1 Wickerhamomyces kurtzmanii | reverse complement strand
TCTCTTTTCAAAAGAGTGATTACATTTCTTTCTTCGTCTCTTATCCTATCTCTTAAGAAATCCATATCCTTTCCCAGTTTATTCCATTCTTTATAAGATAACCATCTCGTTTGATTGCTTCTTTGAATAATTGAGACAGTCAAAACACTAGGGATCTTTTCAAGATTTGTTGCAGTACCTTGAACATAAACTGAATATCCTAAACCTGGTGTGAACTTTAAAGTAACGTTTCTACATTCAATCCCATCAATTAGTACTTCTTCTAATGATTTCTGTAAAGCCGATTTCTTCTTTTCAAGTTCTGTTAATTGTGAATGATACTGTGCTAAAGTCTCAGATGCATCTGATTTTACTACCCATACATCATTAAAATCAATTGCATTTACTAATTTTCTTTTCTTTTCTTCCGGCGCAATCATATCATTCTTTTCTTCGTCCTCTATCTTTTGAGTTTTCCGTATTGCGTCAGCATCAAGAAACTTCAATATACGTTCTGACAATTCTGTCTTGTAAACCACTTTCTCAATAAGTGGCGATAAGATGCTCCCAGCTGATTTGGATTCAGAGAGATGAGCTTTCAGAGAGCTTTCTAGGGATCTAACACCTATTAGACTTTGAGCCAAATGAATCAAATCCAATGCTTCACCTCGTCCTAGTGAAAACCGCTGAATGATTCGACTGATGTCATAAATCTCTTTCAACTTGCTTACAATATCATTCCTAAAATTTTGCTTCTTTGAGAACAATTTAACCAATCTCTGTCTAATTTTAATTTCTTTTAAATCTAATGAAGGTGCAGATACCCATCGAGTCAGAAGTCTTGAACCAGATACTGTTACTGTCCTCTTTATGGATGAAAGCAAAGAACCTTTCATATTATCGTTCCGTATGGTTGAGTGAAGCTCTAATGCATCACTAGTTCTAGAATCGATTTGCATTATTGTATCAGGTAGTTGACTGATGGGAACCTGAAAGTTTGTTTTTATATTTGGTAGGTGTTCTTCTACATACAATAAAATATTCGAGGCAGCGGCGACTTCCTTTTGAGTCAAATCTCTAAATGTCCGTCTCAGAACAGCTGATGACTCATTAAATAAATTAAAATAAGAGCTTATAACTTTATGTTTGCTAGGTAACTGTTGGTAACTTATGAAATAACGTTTGAGATCAACTAATTCTGGAAACCACTTACCGGATTCCAGATTTTCCTGAAGCAGATTGTCATCTAAAATAATCTCGCTTGGTTTAATTCTAGTGATTGATGTAATTAGTTCTTTCAAATTGGTCTCTTGAACGTAAAATTGACCAAGTGATACATCAACCCATGATAACCCAATTTTCATATCTGGATCCGCTGTCTTCTTACATGGGTTTTCTGGAAATTTGATTGATAACAAATAGTTATTTTCCTGTTGATTCAAAAATGCTTCATCAATCAATGTTCCTGGCGTCACGATTCTGGTAACTCTTCTAACAAATCTATTGTTATCGTTGTCGATATCAGTTTCCTTCAAAAACTGGTCAAAAATTGCAACACTAATTCCTAGATCTTTGACAAGAACTTTTAGGTATCGATCCAGTTGGCTTACTGGAAACCCTGCCATTGGAATTTTACCACATGTGTATCTCTTCTGAGCAAGCGTTAAATTCAGTTTCACGGAATAAATTTCAGCATGTTCAAAATAGAATTCATAAAATGAGCCCATTTGGGTAAGAATAGCGTATTGCTGATAGGTGTCCATTGAGTCACGAATGAATTTTAAAGATGGCGGCAATGAGTTTTGGGAGGTTTTTGCTCCCCTATCTTCAGTGGTTGAATTGGCATGTTCGATATTTGCTTCATTCTTCACTATAGAGGGCAGATCTGCAAATGATATATTTCCTGTATGAATGACTTTCGACGGTAAGTCCTTAAATGACACTCGCTCTGTTGTCGACTTAAGTCTTACCTTATTAAAGATGAAAGATTGTTTTCTGTGTATACTTGAACTTTTGACGAGAAGTATTGAAATCCTGGTGGAAATGTGTCGGATCATAATACATTCATGTAATTTCTAAGAAAACTGAGATGTACAGTTTCGAAACGAAATTGAATTTATGCAAAAATGTCAGCTATAACAAGCAAATTAACGAGATCAGAAAAGAGTGAAAATAAAATAATTATGTTTTTTTGATATTTAAATCTATAATATTAAATTCTTAGTTTTGACATTTTTCACTTTTAGGCATTGTTTCTGTACCGCACCACATAATAGCTTCATCTAGTAAAGACACATTTATTAACTTCACGGTTATATACAGAGAATGAAAATATATTAGATACCCAATAATAATACAGTATAATGACACAGAATCAAAACCAAAAAAGGAAATACATTGCGGAAAAATCATTTCTGGTTTAATTCAAGTAACCTTTGCAACCTGGAACTCCACATAAGCAAACAATACGTTCATCATCGTTAGTTTCTCTTTCAAATTTATAATCATAAGTCAGCTCTTCATTAGCCCCTATATCTCTCAACGCGTATATTACAATTCTCTTTTTCCCATCAACTTTAATGATCTTAGCGGTACAACTAGGAATACAACAATGATTGATGAATCTGGCGATACCTCCTTTTTTGGTCGCATCAATAACAGTATTTTCGTCAATTCTGAACAGGTAACTAGAACCAATACCTGATTTCAAATATTTCTTTTCTCGAACTTCAGCAACTTGCTGTCTGATGCTTTCACCAACGTATTCAATAATCATCTCCTTTTCAGCAATTGGTTCTAACGCGTACAACCCCCAGTTGTGGATAGCTGATCTGGCAAAACTAACTGGTTTTTTACGCTTCGTTAACTGGTTCAATTTTAAGATATCTGTTTCACTGCCCAATATTTGTTGTTGGGCACTTATATCAGCTGCTAATCTTCTGTTGTTGGCTCTGTTGACTCTTGAACTTTGAATGTTGTGATTCTCCTCATCTTCTGCATGCTGAACCGTATTCAGCGGTTGGTGGACCTTACGACGATGTGGTAAATACTCAACTTTAATCGCGTCTGGTATTTTACTGTACCCTTCACTTCTACTACAGCCAGTTGAACTTTCTAGTCTTGGATCCAAAATCATACTGGTATTAGTTCCTCCAACAATGCTTGAATCAATGATGATATTCTTTTCTTCCTTCGTTTTCCATGCCCAGTATCCTGGATTTTTAATCGTGGCAGTTGGTTCATCCTTATATATCTCCTTCAAGAATTTGAAATCCTCCTCATCTTTAACAATTGACTGCAAACCGTCTAGGTCTAACAACAAATTTGGATCATCTTCGTAAACTGTAACTGGTTTCATTGAAGCAACCGGGCGATAAATTTTATCAATTCCTGAGTAATCAATTCTAATTCTGTTATCTCCATAATTCTCTCCTTCTCGTTCTTCATCTCTAACATCAACCATTTCAACATCATCATCATCATCCCTGTTGTTATTGACTTCCAATTTATCGTCTTCCGGAGTGGTTGGAATAGAGAACAGTTCAAGTTTCTTGTCATCTTTGACCGTTTCTTCTTCTTCTTCGTCATCATCTTCAGAAGAGCTTGAATATAGCAGTGAAGACGAAACTTTCTTGGTTGTTTTCTTTTTTTGTTTTTTCTTTGGTGGTTCTTCATCGAATTCAAGCTGAGGAGTCAATGCAGGTGAGTCTTTAACTTCAACCTCCTCTTCCTCCGAATTGTCAAAATTCAACCTGTGTGCCATGGGTAAGGCATCCATCTTCTTCCTTTTTAATTTCTTGTCAACCTGTGTAAGGTTTATTTTCTTTTTGAATTTGGGTAAAGTTGGAAGCCTTGGTTTAAGAGAAAAGATTGCATCTTCGACAATGCCAGATTTATTTTCATTATTTTCATCCCCTTCATTTTCAGATTCTTCGATACCATGTTTAACAAGAACGGGAAGTGGAAGATCCTTTGGTTTAAGATGGGGAAAATTATCAGGATTCAAAAACTTGAAAACTGCGGGACCGATTATTCTTGTTCTGATATCTTTTTGCAAAGATGATTCTAGTTCCTTGACCAGCAATGATGTGGTTTCTTCAATAACATCTCTTGGTTTATTAACATACAAGTTTTCATCCTCATTCAATTCGTCATTATCAGGTAAGCATAATATCATAAAAAGTTGGCAATTAAACAGTTTTAGTCCATTTTCCAAAGTTAAACATCTTTTAGCCTCTTTCCTACTATGAAAAACAATATAAAATCCAGTTTTGTCTGATAAAACTCTTGTCCAATCATAAGTTTCTAATGATTTTTTGATATCATGGGAGTTGATTTTTTTATTTGTAACGTACTTCTCTTGAATCACAATATATGGACGACCTTTGATATACTTATTGAGTTCTTGGGGAAGAGTGAACTTTGGATCTTTATGCTCGTCTTTAGCTGTTGTCTCTGAATCCGCTGCATTTTTAGCTTGATTCATTACGGATGAGTGTGTAATTTTATCATCTGTTTTTGCAGCTGCTCTTGCAACTGCTTTCATTATAGCCTTAGGAGCTGTTGGAATAATATTCTTTTTCCCATTAAACTCGATTTTTTTGATTTTTGATTGATAAGATTTGATGGCCCTTTCAGTGACTTCGAACAATAGTTTACCATCCTTGTTTAATCCCACTTTTATTGGTCGTCCTTCAATTTTCATATTATCGCAAATTTCAATAGACTTTCTTGCTGATTTATTTGCTTTATCAAACGGGCCATCATATTTTATTCTAATAATTCCTAATGGTGTACCACTGCCTGGATCTAAAATTCTCTCGAATTCCTTGATTGTGCCAAATACATTAAATTGATTTCTCAAAAGTAGTTCCGTTGCAGTCTTAGGAAATCCATAAACAACGATTTCAGATGGTGGCGGTGGACCGACTGAATTCTTGTCATAAACGAACTTTGGAATTGGTAAGGATTTATATAATGCTTTTTTGTTTTTTTTCTGAAACCCTTTTATATAATTGAGTCTATTGTGGTCCAGTAGCCTAGGATCTTTAGTATTGTTGACACCCTCACCATTTGCTCTATAAATAATTGAGTCACCTTTCAAAGGATCTTTTCTAATTTCAGGATCATACACAACTTTGTAGCTTGCTTTTTTGGTTGAAACTGTAATTTTATCCGTATGTACTAGTTCATATTCAAGAGTCATATAGTGTGCTTGAGCCATAAACTCTGAATTATCATAGAATGAAGTGTCTTTGATTTCCAACGGTGCAAATGATCCTGATAGGGCCTCAGTTGAAGGCATATAGCGCGAACTACTAACATCTGACAAAAATCTGCTTGGAGTTAATCTTGAACCTTGGAAAGCAGATTTGCTATCTAATTTTAGTTGTTGAACTTGTAACGGCGATGTCGTTGAGGGTGATGCAACTAAAGGCGAATTGTCTGGTGAGAAAATCGATGATGAGTGATTTGAGCCTGGTGTGCGATAAGTCTTTGTTCTATATTTATCGTGAAAAGAATCATTGTTCTCTCTATATCTGTTCGTGCTTAGATGCTCCTCTTTCGGATCTTCATGTGTACCTCTTGAGAACCCTTTACCATTATAACTATGTCTTGAACTGTTATACAAAGAAGAGTCTATGTAGTTTGCAGATGACTCCTTTGGAACGTAAATGTCTTTAGAACTGGCTCCGTATATTTTGCTGGTGCTCTTTTGCATATGCCCCCCATGGTCTGAGCTGTTTCGATAATAGTGAGATGTTGGTGATGAGCTGGCGTTTCTCTCGTCTGATTTTTTGGCACGGTCAGGGAAAAAAACTGAAAAGTGGTCTTCACTTTGTCTTTTAAAAGACATAATAACTTACAACTTAGAGCTGGTTATCTTTCAGTAGATTTATATAGGTTCTCGATAAAATTTTGCTTTGTCTTGATATCTCTGTAAAGAAGCTGTGTTTACTACTCAAAATCAATAGCGATTTTTCAAAAAACCTATGTCTGCTACCCCTAAATCAAAAAATGCAACTAATCAACTGAAGTATCTACTCGAAGGCGGTTTATTATAGTTGAAAAATGACGTTTTTGTTGATGTTCTTAAATTTTGATTACGCCGTGTTTCATTTCAGATGTAATATTTTTTGAAACAGAATTATTGATTTTTTATCACCGGATTTGAAAACCGATACTTTACTGCAAAACTCAAGGGAAAAGCAAACATTAATCTCTCTCATATCATCATTTCTGATCTCTCAAAAGTAACAAACGCGTGAAATTACTTTCTGTTGAAACCTGGATATTTCAATGAACCGATAACTGTTTAACAAAGGATTTCAGCCAAGGGAAACGGCACAAAAAGGAGAATCAGAGATGTTTTAAAACGGTGTTTATTCAAGAAAACATCACTGTGTAGTAAATCCATTTCTAGTTTAGTTAATATCGTTTTGGATTTGACCACTGTTGTGATTCAGGAGGATGGCATATCTGAACACCTTATCGACTAATTGATTTATCAGGACTTGATTTAATAATTGAATAAGATAGGAGTGCTAAAGATATTGTTCTTTTGCACTTGACGACTTCAAGACTCCACGATCAAGAACTTCCATGGACTTCAATTCTCAAGGCCTGAAATGAAATGCCAGATCAATGAGGTACGAGCAAAAGGAGAGAATCCTAACTCTCAAAACAAGTAAAATTAGTACCGGCCAGATAACATCTGGCTGAAACCGAAATAGAAGTCTGAAACTACAATAGTAATGTTCAATTTGAAGTTGAGATTAGGCCATTTCACTGTCTCATCTTATCTTATTTTGAATCAGTTTTTTTGGTTCCTACATTTTTGGCGTCATGTTTGAAGGATATGAGATTAGTGCAAAACACAGCATAGAGACTATTCTCTCTTAATTGTCGTTTAAGTACTTCACAACGATAGCGGTAAAAATAATTACGTTATTTCTTTCAAAACAGATTATTTTTACGATCATAAATAAATATGTAAATATAAAAGTGTTAATTCGATAATCAAGAAATAAATAAATAAATAAATAAATAAATAACGGTAAGGCGTAAGTTCCTTATTTAGTTCTAATATGTTTTAACTTAGTAGTACTATGGTAAAAATTGTCAGAATAATCTTTTTTAATGAAATGGCGCTCTTTTGGTTCTTGAACAAAGTAAGTCCAGCCTTGGCCTTGAGCAAATCTAATTGCGGATTCTTTGGTATCAAATCTCATGGTCGTACCCTGCCTATTGGAAGTTAGAATTGAGCTTGTATCAAAAAAATTACTTCAGCTACTTACATATAATCACCCGAACTTTGGAAGCCAATAAGATCGTTTTCCCATCTATTCCCTTTGCTGAGAATATCCCAATCTAATTTCCAATCACGGCGACCTAATAGTTTAAAGTTAGTACACCTTTTACACATCGATGATTCGAAAATACATACCATATGAACCACTCTGAGTTGCAGGTTTACTCTCTTTATAGACTCTAACAACTCTTTCAGTGACTAGCTCAGCAGGTGCCCCACTGACCGCTTCCTTTGGAATTTCATTATGTTCTTCCTGTTGCTTGATAACATCTCTTGTTGTGTTTTGAGAAAGAGTTGGAAAGCTGGAAAAACAACGTTGCTGCAATTTTGGCAGTTGTACAAATAGTTTAGATTGAGCTTTTAAGATATTCATCTTTGTTCTTGCTTATTTTTTTCTCTTTGTTGTGTTCTCTTAAGAGCTAAAGAATAAGAATTGTTTTAATTTGATGAGGAGGTTTGAGTTTTGGTCACCTGACAAACACCAAAAAGCCATTTCCGTGCAATTCATTAAAGCATTCTAGTAAAACTTATTAAACAAGAAGCTCAACTATGAGTACAAAATTAGTTGATTCATCTCTGAGAGACATTATTCCAACATGTCCGGAGCCATATCCAACTCAGCTGAAGAGGTTGACAGAGACTTTGTACGCTTCATCGAATCAAAAAATAACCATGAAACCAAGTGATGAAATATCAAGATATCATATATGTGCTTATATTGCCATAGAACAGTTACAATCAAGATTTAATTTACCAAATCCCTCAATTGACAGAATTCCTTCTCCTCCAAAAACTGTTCAGAAATTGTTATCAACATTCAACGATCAGTTGATTCACTCAAGAAAACTAAACGATCCTTCAGCTACACCAATGCACACTCCTAGGAAAACCAGAATAACAGACTTATCAGTAAATGGATCGCCAAGATGCTTAAGGGAATCAACAATAAACAGAATTACAAAAACGACTACAGATCCGAATTTGGATGAAGACTTGAATTACAACATTCTTAATTCTCCTTCAAAAAGAGGGCCTGGAAGACCGAAAACAATTTCGTCACCAGTAAATAATAGCCTTAAAGACACCTTCAATGTGTCGTCTTCGAAGTTTTCACCATCTAAGAAATATTCTCCTTCAAGCTCACCAACTAAAAGGAGACCTGGTAGGCCCTCGTTGACATCAACCCCATCACCGTTCACTTCCCCTTCGAAGAAAACAAAGTACCTATCATCAAGTGATATTATCTCATTTTGCAATAAATTTGAACTGCCATCAGAAACAGCATATAATATCTTGAGAACTTATAAGGTGTATTCAAATAGAATAAGAAATGAATGGTCTCTGTTGTGTGGTTTGATAATAAATTGTTACTTTATAATAAACCATGATCAGTTAAAGCAGTCCATGGGTTCGAAACTGGTTATTCTTAAAAAGGCTTTTAGTCTACAAAATGGAGGCCTCTTATTTGAAGATTTGAGTAATAGTGTTAGTTTAATTAAAGAGTTAATAAGCTGTGAGAAATGGGTGAGGGACTTGAAAATTGAGTTCAATTTTCCTTACCAAGAGGTGAATATATCAACTAGTATGGTTAACATGATTTCTGAAGATGTCCAATATCATTCAGAAGAAAGTCTCAGTAGATATGATGAATGGCTCGAAAGGATCAAACAAAATATTGAACTAAAGATCTGAATATCTTGCTAAATAAAATAAACTTTTATTGATTTATTCTTCAGTAAATTTACAAATTTGCTCTACCATTTTTTACGATATTGTGCATTCTCTAAAAGACCTTGTTTCCCATCCACAAATACTCATTATTCTTTAATTTTAATTTAACTTACAACAGTTTGCACATCGTCAGCTGTAATAACAAACCATCACTTACATCTCGTTGGTATCACGTGACTTTTATGAAAAATTTCGGATCAACTTTTGCATATAAAAAAAAGTTATAAAACTTTCATCCAATAGTCCCGCTTACGCCAAATAAGTAACAAACTTTATGAATAGTTTGTTAATCAGTGCGACGAGGATTAATTTATTTTTATTTGTAAGGAAACCAAATTGTACTTCAAATTTATTCTTTGGCTGCAGAAGAATTACATATAAAATCAGTGAACATATAAATATAAACAGATCACTAATGGAGCTTAAAAGGCATACTTCAAGTGCTCCCGAAGGAGACGCCACGTTTCCAAACAAAAAAATCAATACGAGCTCATCAGAAAAAGAAGAAGACCGCAATTTACTTTGCTCTGAAGATGATGATAAAGATATGGATTGGCCACAATCCAATGCTTCTTTAGCAGCATCAGAATCGGTAAATCATGGTAAGTGGCAAACAACTATCAGCAAGGTCGTCAAAAGTGTTGTTTCTATTCATTTTGCTCAAGTCGCGAATTTTGATTGTGATCCAGCTGTTGTTAGTGAAGCTACTGGTTTTGTTGTCGACGCTGAACAAGGTATCATTTTAACAAATAGACATGTCGTTGGTGCAGGTCCATTTTGGGGATATGCAGTTTTCGACAATCATGAGGAAACCGTGGTCAGACCAATATATAGAGACCCTGTTCATGATTTTGGTTTTTTAAAGTTCAATCCAGAGTCCATCAAATATATGGAAATAAAGGCTCTAGAGTTACGTCCGGACTTAGCTAAAGTTGGGTGTGAAATTAGAGTCGTTGGTAATGATGCAGGAGAAAAATTGTCTATTTTGGCAGGTTTTATTAGTAGACTTGATAGAAATTGTCCAGAATATGGATTCCTAACTTACAATGATTTCAATACTGAGTATATACAGGCAGCTGCGTCCGCTAGTGGAGGTTCGAGTGGGAGTCCGGTTGTCGATATCAACGGATATGCCATTTGTCTACAGGCTGGTGGTAGTACAGAAGCTTCAACTGATTTTTTCCTTCCTGTTTATCGTGTTTTGAGAGCTTTAAAATGTATTCAAAACAATGGACCGGTTTCAAGAGGAACGATTCAAGTTCAGTGGTTATTGAGACCATTCGATGAATGTCGTCGTTTAGGTTTAACACCTGAGGCTGAAGGTGAAGCTCGTAAATTATTTCCAGATATCATAGGCCTTCTAGTGGCTGAAACTGTTTTGCCTGATGGACCTAGTGATGGTAAGATTAAAGAAGGAGACACTTTAATTTCAATCAATGGAACAAATATATCTACCTTCATTCAAGTTGATGATATATTAGACTCTTCAGTTGGTCAGGATGTTGAGCTTTTAATTCAAAGGGGTGGTAAAGATATAACAGTCAGCTGTAAAGTTGGCGACTTGCATTCAATAACCCCAAGCCGTTATGTAGAAGCTTGTGGTGCATCCTTCAATGATTTGAGTTACCAAATGGCTCGTCTTTATGCAGTTCCTGTAAAAGGAGTTTTTATAAACAGTGCATCTGGCTCATTCAACTTTGACAAAAATGAAAAAGTTGGCTGGATTTTGGATTCAATTGACGATAAAGATACGCCAGATTTGGACACTTTTATTGAAGTTATGAAGCAAATTCCAGACCGCAAAAGAGTATCAGTTGTATTCCGTCATTTATCTGATCTACATTCACCCCACGTTTCTGTTATTTATATTGATCGTCATTGGATGACTGCTTTTAGAGTTGCAGTTCGTAATGATGAGAGTGGTTTATGGGATTTCACAGACCTAGGCGATCCATTACCAGCATTACCATTGGAAGCACACGATGCAAAATTTATAGATATCCCGATGGAAGAAAAAGGATGTGCCAAACTGGTCAGAAGTTTAGTTCTGGTTACTACTATATTACCAATTCCAATTGATGCCTTCCCTGCTTCGAGAAGAAGAGGTTATGGTCTTGTCATTGATTCTGCCAAAGGTTATGTTGTTGTTTCTAGAAACATTGTCCCTCATGATTGTTTGGACGTCCATATTACTGTTGCAGAATCAATCATAGTTCCTGCAACTGTTGAGTATTTACATCCCACTCAAAACTATGCAATCGTTAAATACGATCCCTCATTGATAATAGCACCTGTCGAAACTCCAAAATTTAGTGAAATTCCATTAAAAAGAGGTGATAAAACTATGTTTATTGGATACAACTATAATTTCAGAGTTGTTGCTTCAGAAACTAGAGTTTCAGATATTGCGTCAATCAACGTTCCACGTAATTTAATGTCACCACGTTACAGGGGATCTAACCTTGAAGCTATTGCAGTTGATACAAATATTAGTACACATTGTGGATCCGGTGTTTTGGCTGACAAGGATGGAACCATTAGAGGTCTATGGTTATCGTATTTAGGTGAAAAATCTGGTGAATCAGATACTGTCTATAAAATGGGTTTAGATATCACTGAGATCGCTTCAGTCATTAAGAATTTTCAAAACGGAGAGAAACCATCGACAAGAATTATTGATGCAGAGTTTTTTGCATTATCTGTTTTACAAGCTAGAATTAGAGGTGTCACTGAGGAATGGATAAAAAAGATGGAAAGCGTCTCTCAAGATAGGTTGCAGTTTTTATCGGTTTCAAGAGTTACATGTAATGAAATGAATTTAATCTCTGGTGATATCGTTTTATCAATCGATGATAGACCTGTTAATCGTATATCTGATATTGTGACGACTGATAAGGAAGAATTAACATTCAAAATTGTTCGTAAAAAACAAGAA
>JAJMCJ010000261.1:0-12013 GCA_030572875.1 Wickerhamomyces kurtzmanii | reverse complement strand
ATTCAAGGCGAATACTGTTTCAGAGTCACAATTAGGTGGACAGGAAAAAAAGGACTTCTCTATTAAAGAGTTGAATCTCGACGATATTGAAAATTCATCCTTAGAAACATCGGACCCAAACGTCTTTAAAGATCCTGTGGTTGCGGAGTATTATCGTGACATTTACGAAAAATCGAATTATGAGTGCAGACATTTATTTGATCCAGATTTTGAATGGACTGAAGAAGAGGAAAAAAAGGTTGTTTGGAAAAATGAATTGCGTGTTATTTTCTGGGCATTTATGATGTTTACTGCTTTAGATTTTGACAGAAATAACATAACTAATGCCTTATCGGATAACTTTTTAAATGATCTAAATTTGAACACCAATGATTATAATCTAGGTGTGACATTAAATAAGATTTGTTTTCTAATTGGTGAATTACCTTCTCAGTTACTCTCAAAGAAAATTGGAAGTGATATTTGGAATCCTACTCAAATCGTGCTATTTTCAATAGTTGCAATGTGTCAATGTAGAATTAAGGGCAGAGCAAGTTTTTTGGTTACAAGATGTATTCTAGGTCTTCTTCAAACCGGGTTTGAGTCAGATCTTGCACTTTATATCTCGTATTTTTTTAAGAATAGAGAACTGCCTCTAAGATACACATTATTCTATATGGGTTATCCATTGACAAATATTTGGAGTTCTTTGCTATCGTTTGGTATTTTAAGATTAAGAGGACATTATGGCTGGGAGGGTTGGAGATGGTTATTTTTGATTGAAGGAGCATTTACTTTAGTTATTGGAATTATCTCTTTCTTTTTGATGCCAGCAAGTCCAGCTCAAACTAAGAAATGGTATTGCCGAAAGGGATGGTATACAGAGAGAGAGGAAAAAATTGTTGTCAACAGAGTTCTAAGAGATGATCCAACCAAAGGAGATATGCACAATCGTAAAGCCGTTACTCCAAAAGAATTATGGAATTGTCTGCGTGATTATAATCTTTGGCCAATGTATGCTATTAGATTATTATCAGATATTGGTATCTCTCCAGTTAGTGCTTATATGACTTTGACCTTAAAAAAGTTAGGTTTCAGCACAACAAATACAAATCTTTTAAATATTCCGTACAACTTTCTGGATGTTTTTTCAATGATAGGGGCAGGCTATTTAGCTCAAGATAATAATAGATACTCATATATCTTTATTGGTGAAGCGGTTTGGATTTTGGCATGTTTGTTTCCGTTGCGTTATTGGTCTGGTTCACAGGTTAAAGTTTGGCCTACGTACGCATTATTAACAGTGGTTTTATCACGTCCTCAGTTATCTGGAGTTTCAATCAGTTGGGTTGGAAGAAATGCTAGTTCTGTTCGACTACGTGCAGTCTCATCCGCTCTAGTCACTATGTGTTCCCAACTGGCTACGATTTTATCTGCTCAAGTTTACAGAAATGATGATAAACCGTTATACCATCGTGGTAATACAGATTTAATTGGGATTGCGTTCGGTACAATTGGAGCAGCCACATTGGGTAAGCTCTACTATGTTTGGATAAATAGAAAGAGAGAGAGAATATGGAACGCAATGAGTGCCGAAGAACGGGAAGATTACATAAAGAATAGCACCGATGTCGGTAATAGAAGATTGGATTTTAGATTTAGTCACTAGATTTGCTGATTTAAAGTATGATTTAAAGAGAGTGAGTGTTCTTAGTGTACTCTTAGAATTTCTATAGTATATTTAATTTGATTTTGATAAATTTGAAGGTTCTCGTAGGACTACTCTACTGTTACTTAAAACAAGAATCTTGTTCGAGCAGGAAATGTTTACATGACTATTAAAGGTGTATGTTAATTTTCTGATTCAAATATCTGAAGGAATATTGCAGATGCAGCAGAAGTGTTCAGCTCATTCGGGTCCAAATCAAAAAAATAACTCCGCCAATTGAAGCTGTCGGACTTTAAGATGCCAACCTTCAATGGCTGTCAAATATTTCAGTAACTTAACACCTCTACAATCATCAATCAATCTGAATAAAATATAACATTTTGATTAAATCATTCAAAAACCATCTATGTCAAGATTCAGGGAAGTAAAACAACTGCTCACACCCAAAACTACGGGATATCTGTCTGTCTTGAAATTTATTTTTTATTTTTGAAGATGGAGTCAAATTAAAATCTTTTCCATGTTCCTGCTTCTCGGAATTTCCTTGCGCATAACAATGAAAGTCGAAAAAGCGCTTCGCTTACTGCTTATGATTAGCTGCATCGATGAGTGAACCACAGTGAATAAGAGACGCAGCATATGGCTTCAATGCAGTGGATAAATACGTGATCGCAAAATCCAGTACAGAATACACATATGCGTGAAGCAAGTTTATAGTTCATGAGTATGAACTTACGTACATTTAGCTTGTAACTAACTCACTGACTGAAATTAAAGAATCAGAGCTAACCGAACAGATTTATTTTCTACAACCTTGTTTCAACAGTTCTTGTATTGTTATATATCACGTGTTTTTAGTTGTCCAATGGTTATATAAATTACTCGCATTAAACACCTCAGACTGGTTAAAACTCTTGGCTGTAATCAGTAGCGAAAGTTCAGTTTGAGGAGGTATGGTATTATCACCACACAACTACAAAATTATTGCTTTCAAGACTTAATTTCGTTTTTGTCATTTGCTGGTGATTCCGATATCGAACTTGAATTAGGATCAAAGTAAGGAACTTCTCCCAATGAAAGATGTCTGATTGCGAATCTCTCAGAGTCATAATCAACACTATAATTCTGGTTAGTTTAAATAGAACTGCAGAAATAACCAGAAAAGCAAAACTTACGTTGCTGTGTGTATGGTACTTCTGTTATCCCAAAGTGCAATATCATTCTTTTCCCATCTGTAGTTATGAGTTATATTAGTAATCTGAGCTTTATATTTAATATGAGCAAAATACATACCTGAATCTTACTTGAATATCATGAGATTCAATATAGCTTTTGGTCAGTATATCAAGGGTGGCATTCGATTCTTCTTGAGTTAGGCCGTCGATATATTTAACTCCTGGATTAACATAAATTGCTTTCCAACCAGTTACAGGATTGGTTCTGATCACTGGCTGATGTGTAGGGGTTAAAGTTCCTGAATCTTCAGGAGCACCTCTATTAAAACGATTGTTTTTAACTAATACTTCGTTTAATATTTCACCAGAATGGGGTGCTGTTAGTCCATCGACATATTTACGATATCTTGGTGATAATTTCTCATATGCATGGTATCCAGATGCGAATAGTGTATCACCACCGGTTCCTTCCTCTGGTAGTATTACTGCTTTCAAAGCTGCGTAATCAGAAGGAATTCTTTCGTATGAAATATCAGTGTGCCAAGATTGTGCTGTTCTTGATACAACTAACGGTGTTGAGTTTCTGCCTGTATAATCATTTCGTGTTCTGGTGACCTCAAAAGTTCTATCACCATATTTTGAACCCTGCTCAGTGGTTGGATGTATATGCAATTTTGAGGTTTTCGGTTTTCCTGCCAGTTCACCAAGTCTGTTAACTAAGAAAGCTTGATCTTCAGGGCTAAGATTTTGATTTTTGAAAAAAATAACTCCCCGACGAGATATCAATACAGCTAAATCTTCAATGATCTCGTCTCTATTCGAAGCTTTCAGTATATCTGATAACTGAGCTTCAGCTTCGTATTGATCACCAATTGCCCTGGTAAGTTTGATTCTTTGGAAGTTTTCAAAAAATCTATCAAGTGCTCCTGTTCTTTTTAATGGAGCAGATGGTTTCCAGTCTTCGATTTCGTTGAAATTTGACGAAGATAATGTCAATGATCTAACACTTTCGGTGATTGTTTCAGTCATTTATAGAGTTCAGAATAAGAATATATCTGTAATTGATTTACCAGTAATTAATATGTTCACTAAGAAAACAAATAAAGTGACTTCGAATTAAAGGTGTAAACTTGAAATTTGGGTATTCAATTGTATATTTATTTATTCTTGATGAGTTTCTTTGTATTTATAACGGAACCACATATTCAGTGCAGATATCGCATACATATATATATATGGCATCATTGTGGACGAATTTACATGCGAGCCTCACAGTGAGTCTGTTTTAGATCAAGTACATCCAAGCAAAATAATTTGACTTTATAAGAAAATGTTAGCTTTAATAATCGGACGATCTAAGCGAATAAGTATGGTATGATATTTATTCACTGTCCTTCAACTAATTACAAATGGGAAATGAATAACAGTATATTCAATATATGTGCAAGTAATAATTTTTTTAAATAAACTTGAAGTATCGTTTCTGCTTCCTTTCAATATATAAGTTTTTTACAAACAATCAAAATTCACTCTATAATATCGAAGACTGATCATTCTCACTAACGTAATTTTCCTTAACCTCCCCTCTTGCAAATCTATCAAAAACTTCCGATAACAGTTTTGGATAGATTGCATACCCACGATAGTCAATTCTTTCGCTGATATCAGGTCTACCAGTAGGGCCTAATTTACTTAGGGTTTGTATCAACTCATAAGCATCTTCAGGATCAAATAGATGTGTCATTTTAGCTTTAGATACTTTAAAACACCTTTCCGTCAGCCAGTTGCGTTGCTCTTTTTTTGAGGGCAATTTTTTGGCGTTTGACCATATACCAGCAATGGCTACACCAGCACTTTCAGTTATGTTTACGAAAAATGCACTTGATGCTAGTCCAGCATGTGCAATCGTCGGATCATCAATTGTAAATGAGTACAAATATAAATTATCAATGAATACACCATGCTGGTAATGTTGATTCTTAGTCACAGAATGCTTATTAACATCAATAAGCTCCTTTGTTTTGTTTCTTTCCTTGTCAATAAAGGAAAAATGGAGATGGTAACCGGTTGCAAAAATAATTTTATCAAATCCAGTAACAATATCACCATGGTTAAATTCGACGCCATTTGCTTCAGGTAAAAACCTCTTAATAGTGCCATGCTGGGTAATAGCTGGGTTTTCTAAACGTTCTGCGTACCAAGAGGTATCTCCTGATTGTTTTGTTACGGACCTTCTTGATAAATGTAGTTCACCAACAATTGGCAACAAATACTGTAACATAGAAACACAACTGACATTCCCACCCACTACCAATATTTTCTTGTTAGAGCATATTTCAGCTTTTCTAAAGGACTTTGAATGCTGTATAATATTCGGATATCTAGCATTGAAAAAATTTAGACCTTCAATATATGGAATATATGGATATTGGAATCGACCAGTAGCAACAACTATAGCGTCGTAGCTTTCAACATACCATTTAAATACACCAGACTCTTTATCAAACTTGCGAACCGTTAAAATCCATTGATCATCTTTTTTGAATAGATTTTCAACAATACTGTTGAAACTGATATATTTTGACAAATTATTCTCTTGAGCAAAATTAGTTATCTTTTTGAAAACTTCCTTGTGCGTTAAATACGGGTTGAAAATTCTATCATGTTCGATTTCAAATTCTTTCGAAGTTGAAAAAGTCATGTATCTATTAGGAATGTTTGTATATAGGTTATCGTAAACCGCACTGTGATTCCAGGTAACCTCATTAGCGATATCCGACTTCTTGTCCAGCATAATTGGTTTATCAAATGAAGAACTCTCAACGACATCATTGAGAATTTCGTTGGATAGTTTATTGTACTTGATAATTGCACTAGGGTCTGAATAATTGGAGCTGTCGAGGATATCCTGATCAGGTAAGTCTGGATCAGTGACTTCTGAGTGACTCCAAACACCACCAATACCTTCATTCTGTTCGAACAGAGTGACTTTCTCAAAAGCAGGAATTTTTGGCAGCGATTTGGTCGAGATACTGGAAGAACCATCAATCGAGGTGTGAATTAGATCATTGAGAACGGTTAAACCAGATATACCACCTCCTATGATTGCAATTTTCTTGATATTAAAAGTACGGTCCATCTTGCCTAGTTTCTTGGTTGAAAGCTTTAAACATCAAACATCACAAATGATTTAGGGTAAAAGGCTATAGGTAAAATTTTAATACTTGAGATAAAAATTGGTGTGTAACTAGTGAATTAACAAATCACGCGTTGAAAATAAAGAATTTTCTTTGAAAAGCCATAATAGATTCCCAAAATTACCGTTGCATATGCGCAGCGTTCACATCTGAATGACACGCTAAAGAATCTTCAAATGGGAAGCGTTTTACTGAGTTCGTTGATAGTCTTACTTGTTAATTCATCGCACGGACAATCAGATCTGACACCAACTTCTTACACCCTTGATCTATATAGTGTTTTTGACTCATAGCCAAATCCTTAAAAAAACCCTCCCGAGATGTTCCTATGCACAAGATCAATTCCACCCTGTTCATCTGTCTATGGTATATTATTAGGTAGTGGAACCGCTCTGTAGATTCCTGTAGATAAAACTATGGCGGTAATAAGTTACATAACCAAATGTCGCTCATAACCACCTCGCAAAATAATGCAACACAGTGACGATGTTACATGTTGTTGTACATCTCAGTGTCTTGATCCGATTAAGTATTATATGGGTTGGCCCTTGGGCTATGACTCATTTTGCCATTAAAAATTGGACGATTTGGTGAATGAGGGTTTATGTATTCTTTTTCCTCTATAAATATAAATGATTTATTGTCTTATCATATATAAGCATATCAGTTGATTATTGGAATCAAAAATGACTAAATCAGATACAGAATCAGAATTGGAACAGAAGACTAAGAAACAAAAAGTCAAGACCCCTAAGAAGTCTTTGATTATTACTACATTTATCACTGGTGGTACAACAATATGGTGGAAACATCCAGACGATAGAGGAAGGGAATTCTCGCATGATATAGACGCTTGGATAGAACTGGCAAAGCTGTTAGAAAGCGGTAAAATCTATGCTTTATTTATTGCTGACCATTTGGCGCTATTTGACGTTTATAAAGGTCCGAATAATTTTAAAGATGGCGTCAAAGTCGGTCACAACGTTCCAAAGATTGATCCTGCAACCGCTATTGTTGCTGCAGCTCATTCTACTAAAAATTTGAATTTTGGAGTAACGTTCAGTACTGTGAGTGAGCACCCTTACCATTTTGCGAGAAGATTAGCTTCGCTGGATCTGTTGACGAAAGGTAGAATAGGTTGGAATATTGTCACTTCTTACCTTCCAAGTATCAGTAGACAACTACTTAGCGGAGAGCTATTTCCTCCTCACGATGAAAGATATAAAAGAGCAACTGAGTATTTTGATGTCGTTTCAGAGCTGCTGTTATCCTCATGGAGAAAAGATGCAGTTGTTTACAATAAAGAAACTGGAGTTATGGTTGATCCAGAAAGAGTGAGAGAAATCAACCATGTAGGAGATTATTTTAAGGTTGCAGGTCCACCGGCCACTGAACCAACACCACAAAGTTTCCCTCTGATTATTCAAGCTGGAACTTCAAAGAAAGGTCAAGAATTAGCCGCAGAAGTTGCAGAGTTTGTTTACGTTTTAGGAGAAAGAGAAGAACTGAAACCAAAAATTGCCTATATCAGAAAAGTTGCAAAGGAGAAATTTGGAAGAGATCCTAAAAATATTAAAGTGATATTATCAATCAGGGTTATTTTAGGTAAGACTCATGAGGAAGCAGTTGCTAAACTTGAATCTTATAAAAAATATCTTGTTCCTGATGCCACAGAGGTCCAATTTGGGGGTGTTACAGGTATTGATCTATCAAAATATGATTCAGACGAAGAAGTTAAAAGCAAGTCAGACAACGGTGTTCAAACAACAACTGAAAGTTTTTTTAAAAAAACCGGTAAAAAAAATCCAACAAAGAAAGATTTATTAGGAAAGTTCAGCATACCTGTTCATGGAACTGCATCAGAAGTTGCAGACCATTTGGAAGAACTAGTTGAGTATCTGGATATTGATGGATTTAATTTCAACTCTACAATTATTCCAGCATCAATAGAAGAAATCATTGATTTGCTAATACCAGAACTACAAGAAAGAGGTGTTTATTGGAAAGATTACGCTGTTCCAGGAGGTACTTTTAGGGAACAAATCTTTGGCACAAAAGGTCAAACTTTCGTTTCTGAAGATCATCCAATACATAACTTGAGATGGAACGCTGGTGAGTCACAAGAAGACTTTGAAAATAAACTGAATTCCTTTAAAGTTAAAAGAAATGAGGCAAGAGCCTCTTTAAATAACCTCTAAATCTCGATTGTCTAGCATTCTGACTAGTCAAATGAGGTTGGTCTAAATTAATAGCACAGAAAAATGTTCTTGGTATATCCCAAAAGATCTCTTATGAAATTTTTATAAACAATATCCAGTTTCATATTAAGTAGTTTTTTTGTTCTTGAAATAACCTGAAATCATTAAAATATGTTAATTATGTAAGTTTAGCGTGACAACGATGAATATGACTGTAGTTACCACAATACCATAATTGATGCTTATAATTTCTTTTACGAAACCGCCCAGCAAAAGGTATATTCATTTCACGTTTCATAAACCTGAACTTCTGGAAAAATTTGGTACGGAAAGCTCTTCCATTCTATAATAGATATTAAAGTAATATTTTTACCCGTCCGAGATCTGAAGATAACGCCAATCAATAACATTCAAACGTTTGATTCTAAAAGAAGCTCAACATTTGATAAATGATTGCAGCTTAAGTAACAAAGATTCGCAAAATGATTGAATATCTAACTACCATCTCAAACATTAACAATTTTCAAGTTTTAATAGCAACGCGTAACTCGTCTAACGTTGTTTATCTGTCTTTGGGCCCAGATAAGACAAAATTAGTCAATGAGTTTAAAAATAAATACAAATCCGATATTCTTAAAGAAAAAATAAACCGAGATCTGATTCAAGACAACATTTTATATTTGATAAACAACCCAAAAGAATTTTCAAAGTATAGGTCGAATCAAGACGCATTAGATAATTTTAACATTAAACTTGAATTCAGGAAACACTCGAGTCCTTTTCAGAAGCGAGTTTGGACATATTTATTGCAAGATACGTATCCTGGTCAAACCATATCGTACAGTGAATTGGCTGACTCATTAGATATACCTCATTCTTTCAGGGCAGTAGCTTCTGCCTGCAGTAGTAATCAAATTGCAATTTTGATTCCCTGTCATAGAATCATCTCAAAAACTGGAGCATTATCCGGTTATAGATGGGGGCTCCCTACTAAGAGCTGGTTATTACGAAAAGAGAAACATTAAAGCCATACTATTTTGGTTAAAAATGAGAAAAAAGAATATTATTTACGGTTGTTTTTCTATTTCACCTTCGGTAATCAAGAGGATAATAAAATATCGTAAGGTAGACAGTATGTGCTTCATATTATATTCAGCTCTGCAATACAAGAGTTTCTATTGATTGCACTGTTTGGTTTTATTGATTTTCACTTTCGCTTACCCATTTCACGATTTTGAGTCTTTCCTGTTCAAAGGAGCGCGGGATACGCTGTTTTGAAATACATACATAGTGTGAGGGATAAATAGATCATTTGTCATATAAAAGAGCTGGTTAATCATGTCTACAAAAACAGTTATTTAAATAAATTTTTTAGAATTTTCAACAGAGACGATATCCAAAGAAGAACACTGGTTGGAAAAGAAGAAGCAACAGGAGAAAACTAAATATCTAACATCTTCTCACCCTAACACCCTAACACACCATATTCTTATTCCACTAAATGTTCAGGGCAGTAGAGTCCTAGGAATATTTTAACTATCAGAATTGTTATCTAATCGAAATAATATAAGAGCTATGATATAATCTATGCATTCCTGATATTAATATTAGGTGTATTAATGATATTTAATTTCATTTGTTTAGATATAATGACTTTATATGCTCTATTTGAAAGTAAAAGAGAGCGGGAAGGTCAACTTCATGAACAGATGGCAGGAAAACTGGAGAAGTTGAAAAGTTGCAGGAAGTACTTGGATTCTGTATAGATTTTTCTTATTCACTTAGAAAATTATATGTTATAAATACTAGGATTTGAATTGTATCACGATAACCAGAAATGCTCTTTGCTATATTATTATCTATGAATTCTTTAATGTTTTAGTCTAGATAGAAATGACAATGGGAGAGAGTATATATGTTCAATTGCACTGAAAAATAACTGTTTTAATCATTCAAAATGGTAGACCGATAGATTATTTACATAATAAAAACTCCATATTTATTTGTAACATCTGTCATGTTTATTAACTTAATACAATTGCCGTTATGATTATGATAAAATCTGCTTCAGATTCAGATTTAAAAACCTTTTGTGACTTTCAGCGGTCTTCCTTTATCTGATCTAGGTATTAGTCAATTACATTAGATCAGAGTCCAACTACGTATTTTGTTAACAATTACATTGTTTAACTGCCCTCTCTGGATAAATTGTATAAGCAGTTCAAAAAAAACAAAATCAAGCTGCAATTTGTTAATCCTCTGTCATGAAATTTCTTAAAGAGAAAACATGACAAAAATTCTATTAATGAGCTTTTCCTATATTGTTCTCAAGAGGTGAGTGAAATCATTTAGACGAAATCAAAATACGAAATCATTTCTGCTTTTGAGTTCTGCTTAACGCAACAAATTAAATCAGTTTATTTTATTTTCTTTGGTTGATACCAGAATGATTTTCTCCTTAGTTCACGACGAATAAACAGCTGGGATTAAAACTAATATTGGTTACCATCAGGAACTGCTGTTAATTATGTGCTTTCAGATTTGGTGTATTCTAAAGAAAAAATGTCCAGAACATTGTAAGTTTTTGTAGCGAAATTACTGGTGCTTTAAAAGCAAAACAATTAAGGTCTTTCTCCACTGAAATGCATAGCAAAAGTGGTTTGTTCAACGGTTTTTCTTCTGTTTTCTTAGTTCAGTAGTACTATTATTTACTACAGATTACATACCAAGAATCAGAAAAACAGGCAAAAATGACTCTTGTAGAAGAATAGTTCGGGTCGTTGATTTCTGATTCTAGTTCCACACAAGTCTTGTATTTTGTTCATATTGTCTAGAATATCTTTTTAATTATCTGTTTGTATGAATTTCCATTTGTTTAATCACGAATTTTGATAAAATTATTAGCAAGTCAGTAAATTTTACCATTTTTCCCATTAATTGGTTTCTAATCTACACGAATGACAGTACCTATCTCTTTTAATGTAACTGTCACTCTATAATCGCTTCAATACAAAAAAATCAGTAATGCCATAAAGATATGACTATTTTTAAAAAGTTAATTATTGCTAATATATATATGACCCTATATTAGATCATAGGAATAAGTGAAATGAACTATAATTCATTGAACATAATTGAATGACCAGTTTATTTTGCAAAATTATATAGGATATTATAGGTCAGAAAGTATTGAATATTACGTTGTAGTTCGGATTATCCTTGATTAAATTTTCTGTGTCAGAACTCTTTACCAAAAAAAGAATATAGTACGTAATATAGTACGAAGAATATATATAAGGCTTGAAACTATGCTATAATTTTTTTTCATAATCTAATATACCGTAAATGAGTTGGATAACATTTCCAATATTGACGAGCAAATCCATTACATAGTTATTAACTGATATCAAAAATTGACAGTCTAGATTCTGTTTAATTCTCATGTCTGTTTATTTACTAATTCTGTTAATTAATTAAGATTTAGACACTTCAAACACCAAAACCACAATTCTAAGCTTTATTAATAACACTTATATCAGAATCTATTAGCTGATCTTCATTTTGTTTAGCAAAGATTCGAATCTGCCTTTTATATGCCCAAAAGTAAAATGCCAAAATTCCAATCAAAGAAGCAAATTTCATTGGCGCTGAGACCTTATAGCCAATCTTGTAAATTGGAGCTTCATCGGCAGGCCAAACTACCAAAGGAAACCATGCATTATTTGCATATACCAGCATGACAGCCATACCACATACAATAGCTCTTCTTTCTGGTTGTTGAGGATAAATTTCCGG
>JAJMCJ010000260.1:0-12051 GCA_030572875.1 Wickerhamomyces kurtzmanii | reverse complement strand
CATTTAGTTTACAATCTGTCTTTTAATTACTTCTTTTCTTCATAAAAAAAGTGAGCAGTGTACTTTGGTTGCTTTCTCTGAAATCAGCTCGTTGTTACTGTTTTTTTATTTTACTTTATATTTTATTATTGCTTTAGTTTACTTGTTTTATTGAACTGTTTACGTAGGGTATTTACTGAATTTTTTGAATATTTGTTTGTTTTATTGCTTTCGTGCTTGTCTTTTTGCTTGCTTGTTCCTTATAATTAGTATTATTATTGTTCCATAACAAAAAGAATGTTATTTCACTGATTTATTCAATGTAGTTTTACATTTGTTTTGTACCAACCAACGAACGGTTCTTCAAATTTATTCAATAACTCTTCAGTTGCCCTTGTCTGAGTTCCTCGAGGAATAAATGAGTCCCTCTAAGAATGAAATTTATGCACTTGATAAGAAACACTAAACCAGGCTGGTTAAAAACGAATTCATTGTGGAAATTTAGATTGCCGAAACAAGAACCGCGTTTTTGTTTGTAATTTTCCTAAATGGGTAATTGACCCAAATAGGACGTTACACGTATCGTCGTTTATACGTTTGTATTGGAGTGAAAATTGGTTTGGATATTAGCGTAATAATGCCAGCCATATATTGTTCTATCATTGCTACAGTCGGTTGGATAAATATAGTTATAATTGCTATTTAAGCTGTTCGATCAGCTTGATGACGAATACAAATGTATGACAGCAGGCATCACATCATCTGCGAAAAAAGACCAGAACAGAAAGCAATAATTGAAAGATTGCTTGAAAATACATATGGTTGGTGAAAATATGAATTTCATATAATTAGAATCAGGGAATTTCATTTTGATGATGATCATGCTACTATTGTCATCCAAATCATACAAAAATCCCACGACAGCTGTTGCCATTATATTCTTCTTGGTAAAAGTTATGTATTTATGGATCACGTGAATGCATAACAGCTCCTGTATCAAATTGGCCTTCTCAGCACATAAACATCGACGCCTCGGCCTAGCAAATTCAATTCGTAATATCTTATTTTTGGATCGACTTTTTTATCGTCATTACTCTCGCTAGCCAGTTTTCTGTCTTTGATCTCATCCTCCGTCGGTACCCTGACCTCGTTATCTTCATCTAGCACAACAACTTCATCCGACTTAGCACTTGCGTTGAGTTCCTGTTTGATGCTATATGTCTTTCTCTGTAGAATGTTAATCGAATTACCGAACTTTGTATTTGATATGCTTAAGGCTCCCTCAGGATGGCTGGATGTATAGGTTCTCAAGTCTTCCAAATACTTCAAGTTGATTCGAATCTCAACAATCCAACCCTCTTTGCTGACTTTAAATATGAAAGTCTCTTTTTTGGTTAGCTTGTTTATATTTTTGTTCCTTGCGATTAATAACGGCATTTCCCAGTTCAATAAACAGTTCAATAAGTCATCCTTTAAAATCATGATCAGCTTCAGCATATCATTATTGGATAATATTATTCTCTTTGCGTATTTCAAACGAATCAAAGATTTGTGATTGATAGTGCTGGACGATGATATAACACTCTCAAACAGGTATTTCGATTCTTTTATAGATTTTAATATACTTTTTCGATTTATGAAAAATCGGATGGGTATAATAGATCTTTTGGATATTTTCAAAAAAGATGTCCTTAACATACATATTAGTTAACCAAATATCCTTGGATATGTGCACGTATAAATACTTACAATGGGGCCATGTTGTGAACGATCCTTGTAGATAGTTCAGATATGTGTTTTAATTGGTATTGTTTTTGAAAGTAAAATTACTACATATTTGGTATGGACACATATTGCTAAGAGCTAACTCTACAAGTATTGGTCGCTTTGTATACATTTATCTTGAGGTCATATAAAGTGCTTCTTAATATACTTAAGAAACACAACTAGCAGAATAAACACCATGAGAAAGCATATCCAATTTTTCCTATTTTGACTCTTTTCCTTTACTATTCTCTTTCTGACTTCACCACTCGCAATAATTCTTTCGATATTTTTTAGCTTTAGTTTGTATTCTGATAAGTTATTCCTGGAAATATTCAATTTCTTCTCTAATGTCTCCAGGTTTTCGAATACCTTTAGAACTTTTTCGAAACTCTCGAAATCGGATTTTGAGCATTTACTCAAATTCACCAGCTTTTCATTCTTTATTTCATTCATCAGTCCTAGTAGTGTCTGCTTCAATGCCTTTATATCATCCAGTATCTTTTTAAACGATGATTCTTTCTCAAATAATAAAATTTCGTTATGGTCGATTTTATTTTTGATTTGTAAATTAATCAGGTTTTCTAAATTTTTAATTTCTAGTGAAATTGATCGTTTTACCAACTCATGTTTCAGGTAACCACCATCATTGTTGTAGACCCTATAGTCATTGTTTTTATCATAGCAGTATAAATCATCATTACATCTGGTTAACAAATTGGTTCTTGAATTTTCAATCTGCTCATTTGTGGCTTTTATATATAAGCTCCTATCTTGAAACTCTTGCTCAGAATCCTTGAGCTTCGAATTGTAGAACTGATCAACTAATCTCTTCTGGGTGGAATCTTTTTTCAGTTTAGTTTGGTTAGAGGAATTCAATGATATTGTTGAATTATTTAGAGCAGTATTTGGCTGGTTATTGGCTGATGAAGACGTTGACGAGGATGATGAGGATGATGAAGAAGGATTCAGTTTATAATTTGGTATTGACAACTTTGAAACTGCCGAATCAGTTTTTGGTTGATTCGTGTTGTTCGCTGTAGTGGCTGTGGTAGCTGCTGCAGAACTAGTATCACTCTCTTGATCATTTACACTGGATGCAAGATGTCTTTGGTGCGGTGAATTTTGAGGATGTTTCGAAAAAAAGTCGCTGAATTTTGTATTAATATTGGATTCAGCTGACGATGTCTTGGACAGTTGTGAGTTATTCGAAGTTGGTCGACTTAACTTGTCTAAAGTATCTGTTCTTGTAATTTTGAAAGAAGGCAGTTTAATGTTGTCCTGGCTTGGGCTATTGTTACCATTATTACTGGGCTCGCTCTTTATATATGAGTCGGGTATCGATAGCGTGTTAGAAATCGTGTTTTTGTTTGGTCGAAAAGTGTACTTTATATATGAGCTATTGTTTGATTGAGACGTTGAAGATGATGACGATTTCGGTGTGCTTTGTTCTGGAAGTCTTTCTTTCACCTTTGACAGTTGTTGTACTGATTTCGTAGTCCATGATGTTCCATCATTGTTCAACAGCTTCGTGTTAGACATTTATTCAAAAATATGTCGTTATCGCTGTAACACTTCTACACACCCATATAAATCGAGCTTTATTAATTCAAATTAATAAACTTAACAGTCGCACACATAAAGGTGAGTGCTACATAACCTTTAATTAACATATGTGGCTGTGTTGACCGGCTCAGCATTTATTTTGTGCTGTGGAGGTGCAAAATATAATTCTGACAGATCATGTGACATATTTTTTTTAACTCTTTGGATTATATAATCGTCGGTCGTTTTTTGCAAAACATTTTCTCTTTTAACAGTTCCAAAATAAACAATTGATTTATCAACAATAACACTCTCACTGAATTTCAAATAACGCGTTTATTATAAACTTTTCTAGAAAAAAACCATCTAGTTTTCTCTAGTAGTTGATATAGCACAGCATAGGTAACTCACAATTGAATCCGCGAACTATTAACTACAAGTTTATTTGGCGTTTATTATTGGTTCAAGTTGACACTTTGTCTTTTTTTCGATTAATAAGAGTTACAATCAATAACTAATCTGCTTGGAACTTTTCAATTATTGATTATATCATATTATTTGTTTAGGCTCAGATAGCTATTAATTGTTGTTCTTCATATTCATTAAAGTGTCTCCTCATTGTGTTTATATCTTGTTTGAAACACGTCCACAAAAGATTTCCCAAACCCTACAGAACCATAATTTTTATCGAGTGAATTTTTTGTGAATTTTGAGTCCCATATACAAGCCATGACATCTACTTACGAGGTTGGAACGTACGTATTATTTGCTCTTCATTTATGTTTAATTTTTTGCTAACGAAACACACAGGCGTTGTTGGTATCCAAGCGAGCTTGAAGGCTGGATTGGCGCAGAAATCACTAAACATACAAATTCAAACAACAGATATCAGTTAGAGTTAACTCTAGAAAACGGCAATACAGTCGATATAGAATCCGATTCGTTAAGTGAGTCAAACAAGAACTTGCCACTGTTAAGAAATCCTCCAATTTTGGAATCAACCGAAGATTTAACAAGTTTATCTTATCTGAATGAACCTGCTGTA
Source organism: Wickerhamomyces kurtzmanii (assembly GCA_030572875.1). Lineage (NCBI taxonomy): Eukaryota > Fungi > Ascomycota > Saccharomycetes > Phaffomycetales > Wickerhamomycetaceae > Wickerhamomyces > Wickerhamomyces kurtzmanii. Next base: position 7,718 of record JAJMCJ010000260.1, on the reverse strand, counting down.
TTATACGCTATTAAAGTGAGATACTCTCAGCTGAACATATACACATACTCCGGTATTGTTTTAATTGCAACGAATCCTTTTCAAAGAGTTGATCAGCTATACTCTTCAGATATTATTCAGGCTTATGCTGGTAGAAGAAGAGGTGAGTTAGAACCTCATTTATTTGCTATTGCTGAAGATGCTTATAGGTGTATGAAAATGGATAATAAAAATCAAACCATTGTCGTAAGTGGTGAATCGGGAGCTGGTAAAACTGTTTCTGCTAAATATATTATGAGATTTTTTGCCTCTGTTGAACAGTCCTCAAATGATGATAATCAAATACTAGGGCATCATTCAAGTGTGGAAATGTCTGAAACAGAACAACAAATTTTAGCTACAAATCCAATTATGGAAGCTTTCGGTAATGCGAAAACAATTAGAAATGATAATTCTTCAAGATTTGGTAAATATTTAGAAATTCTGTTTAATAAAAACATAGCTATTATTGGTGCTAGAGTTAGAACATATCTTTTAGAACGTTCAAGATTAGTTTTTCAACCAAGTGATGAAAGAAATTACCATATTTTTTATCAGTTGTTATCAGGTTTGAATCAGGAAGAAAAAGATCACTTAAAATTGACCAAAATTGAAGATTATCATTATTTAAATCAAGGAGGTGATTATCATATTGAAGGAGTTGACGATGCTTCTGAATACAACTTAACGTCTAATGCTCTAGAATTAATTGGGATTAAAAAAGTTGAACAATTGAAACTATTTCAAATCTTAGCTGCCCTTCTACATATCGGTAATATTGAAATTGTTGCAACTAAAAATGATGCTCACCTTTCGGCAGATGAACCAAATTTAGTTAAAGCATGTGAATTATTAGGTATTGATGCCAACAATTTTGCTAAATGGATTGTTAAAAAACAGATCATTACTAGATCGGAGAAAATAGTCTCAAATCTAAATAATAAGCAAGCTTTAGTCGCAAGAGATTCTGTTGCAAAATACATCTATTCTGCATTATTTGATTGGTTAGTCGAATACATTAATCATGATTTATGTGCTGATGATGTTGTTAAAGACATTAGCTCCTTTATTGGTGTTTTAGATATATACGGTTTTGAGCATTTTGACAAGAATTCATTCGAACAGTTTTGTATTAATTATGCAAACGAAAAATTACAACAAGAATTCAATCAACACGTATTTAAATTAGAACAAGAAGAATATATCAATGAACAAATTGAATGGTCTTTCATTGAATTTAGTGACAATCAACCATGTATCGATTTAATCGAGAAGAAATTGGGTATTTTATCTTTATTAGATGAAGAATCAAGATTACCTTCTGGTTCTGATGAAAGCTGGATTGACAAAATGTATCAAACATTAGATAAAGAACCAAATAACAAGGTTTTCAAAAAGCCAAGATTCGGTTCAAATAAGTTTATTGTTACTCATTATGCTTTAGATGTAAGCTATGATATTGAAGGATTTATTGAAAAAAATAGAGATACTGTCTCCGATGGACACTTAGAAACTTTGAGAGCTTCCTCTAACTCAACTTTAGTTGAAATATTACAGACAGTTGAGAGAAATGCCGAAATAATTGCTGTAAAAGATGCTGCGATTAAAAAACCAGGTGCAAGAGTTATTAGCAGAAAGCCAACTTTAGGTTCTATATTCAAAAATTCATTGATAGACTTAATGTCAACTATTAATTCAACAAATGTCCATTATATTCGTTGTATTAAACCAAATGAGCAAAAACAGGCTTGGAAATTTGACCCCTTGATGGTTTTATCACAGTTAAGAGCCTGTGGTGTTTTAGAAACTATCAGAATATCATGTGCTGGTTTCCCGTCACGATGGACATATGAAGAGTTTGCTTATAGATATCATATTCTTGTTAGCTCTGACAAATGGACCAATCTATTAACCGGTTCAGCTACTCAAGATGATGTTCGTTTATTATGTGATTCAATTTTAAAACAAACAGTTGAGTCTACTGAGAAATATCAACTTGGTGATACAAAGATTTTTTTCAAAGCTGGTATGTTAGCCCATTTGGAAAAACTCAGAAGTGATAGGCTACATAACTGTGCCGTATTAATTCAAAAAATAATCAAAATGAAATTTTATAGAAATAAGTATTTGGAAGCCTTGGACTCAACCCGACAATTGCAATCATTGATTCGTGGTTTTAAAACAAGAAGATTCGTTAAAAATGAGATTGAAAAAAACGCAGCAACAAACATTCAAACATTAATAAGAGGTTATCTTTTAAGAAAAAAATTCGACGAAACTAAAAAAGCTATTCTTAAGCTACAGTCTTCTATTAGAGCATTACATGCGAGAAGATTGGCTTTGTCGCAAAAACAAGGAAAAGCTGCATTAGTCATTCAAAACACATTCAGAGGCTACAAGCACAAATCAGAATATAGAGCTTTGAAGAAGGCTGCGATCAAGACACAATCATTCATTAGACGTAAAGATGCTGGTAAACAATTAAAGCAGCTAAAAGTTGAAGCTAAATCGGTGAATAAATTGAAAGAAGTTAGTTATCAATTAGAAAATAAAGTTATTGAACTAACAGCTTCCTTAACTACTAAAATTAAAGATAATAAGAATTTGATTCTAGAAACTGAATCTTTGAGAAACGCTTTACAGGAATCTTCAAGAACACATGAAAGTTTGCGGACAAAGGAATTAGAACTCAACAACAAGATTCACGAACAATCAGCATCACATATTAAAGAGGTTGAAAAATTAAATGAGGATCTATCATCAAGTAGAAGAGAATTCGAGAATGCTAGTATTAGAATTAGAGAGTTAATTAGTGAACAAGAATCACTGAAAGCTGAAGTTTCTAAGAATGTTGAAGAATTGAAGTTAGCTAAGGAAGAAATGTTAAGATATGAAGATGACGAGGATGATCTGAAGAAACAGATTGCCCAATTAAAGTCGGAATTGGCCATATTATCTACGCACAATGGACGCGGATTGACCACGACAAATGGGCAAAAAAATAGTCAAACAACCCCAAAGAGAACCAATCGCTATAGTCAGCAATCGTTTAATGAACTTAATGGATCTCCAAGATCAGCTGTAATCCCAATTTCAAACCAAGATGAAGATAGTGAGTCAACATTATCGTCATTGTCACAAATTAATGATGAATTGTGGAAATTATTACAAGATTCTAAAGCATTGCATAAAGAAATAGTTGAAGGGTTGCTTAAAGGTTTAAAAATTCCACCATCCGGTGTTGCAGCAGATTTGACAAGAAAAGAAGTTTTATTTCCAGCAAGAATTATTATCATCATTCTAAGTGATATGTGGAGATTAGGATTAACAAAAGAATCAGAAGATTTTTTGGGTGAAGTTTTATCGGTTATTCAAACAATTGTGTCAACATTGAAAGATGATGAAATAATTCCACATGGTGCATTTTGGCTATCGAACACTCATGAACTATATTCATTTGTATCATATGCAGAATCAACAATTATTGCAAATGAAAGCATATCAAATGAAATGAGTGAATCTGAATATGAAGAATATTTGAAATTAGTTGCAGTTGTGAAAGAAGATTTTGAATCATTATCGTACAATATTTATAATATGTGGATGAAAAAGATGGAGAAGGACTTGGAAAAGAAAGTTGTGTCGGCTGTTGTGTTATTTCAATCTTTACCAGGGTTCATGGCACCAGAGACATCTCCATTTTACGCAAAGGTTTTTTCACAAAACACGCAATACAAAATGGATGATATTCTAAGCTTTTTCAACAATGTTTACTGGTCAATGAAGACGTATTTCATTGAGTCTGAAGTTATGAATGAAATTATTGTGGAGCTACTGAGATTTGTTGATGCAGTTTGTTTCAATGATCTAATAATGAGACGCAATTTTCTGTCATGGAAACGTGGATTACAGCTGAACTACAATGTCACAAGGTTGGAAGAATGGTGTAAAAGCCATGAAGTTCGTGATGGGTCGGGATATCTATCGCACTTATTACAAGCAGCAAAATTACTGCAATTGAGAAAAGGCACAACTGAAGATATTGAAATCATTTACGAAATTTGTTATGCTTTGAAACCAGTTCAAGTCCAGAAATTGCTATCGCAATATCATGTCGCAGACTACGAGGCCCCACTCGCGCCAGAAGTATTGAAAGCAGTTGCAGATAAGGTCAAAGAACAACAAGATGATGGAAATTCAGATGATTTTTTTGAACCCGTCTCGGTTGATGGACATTTCGAAGATCCTTTCAGAAGTGTTAATTTAAGACCATTTTCAAGGGTTGAAGCTTATGTTCCAGCATGGTTGAATCTGCCAATGATCAGAAGAATCATTGAACTAGTCACCAAGAATGCAACTGCCCAAGAAATCATAAACAGTAGAAATGTTGAAAATGGTGACCCAATTGATGGTTATGAATAGTTGTTTTTAAAGTTTGTTCTATTTATTCAAATTGTTTAACAGTACATCCTTCGTATATATTCGATTATTTATTAAGTTATTAGAAAGAAAGAAGAAAAGAATCTGAAGCGAAACAAATGAAACATTTTATTTAAATATAAATTAATGATGTCTATTAAGATGAATAGTATTTCCGCGGGTCGGTGAAAAAGCCGGCTAGTTAATACATATCAGTCGAGAAACACAATAATTATTAAATAAACTAAAATATACTATAGAGAACTTAACATATAACGACATGACGATTCCTGGGAAAGTTAAGTATTTGTAGATATTTTCCTCTTTTTTCCCACAATTTCTTTCTTATCACTTTCAGCTCACGACTAGGTAAAATGAACAACAATAGGAACGATAATAACAACTAACAAAATAATGACGACCAAAATTAAGCATAGTCTCATCTTCATGTCTTTCCACCACATTTGCTTTCTAACTCTATTAGCACCTCTTCTGAAACCTTGGGCAGAAACTGCTAAATTATCAGCCTTGTCTTGAATCGAGTCGAGACGTTCACCACTATCAAAGGGTTAGTAAAGTATTCGATACTAGTCTGGAAGCACAACTTACCGTTCAGCAACCTTGTTGATGTTGTCTCTCATAATACCAACGGTATCATCGATTTCCTGTGTTGTTAGTAAATTGTTTTGTTGTTAGGGACAGCGAGCACATATACTTACAGCCTGCAAAGCAGCAGTTTTTGAGTTCGATTGTGGTTGAGCCGATTCTCCTGATGGAATATATGGATCATACGGAACTGAAGAAGACATTTTCGTGTACCGGTTGTTCTTCTAAAGGGGTTTGGGGCGATTGTGGTTGATATGTATATCTATAGGGGCAATGACGATTAATCTTTATTCCAATAGTGAATAGTTTTCTTTCTAGAGACGTTTTTAAATGAAAAAAAAAGTGTCCTTAAGATATCAGTAAGCAGATAACAGTATTCTTAGTGTTTTTCAATAAAATCCACTTTATTAAAGAAATTAGAGATCTTGTTTTGTTGATTTAAAACACCTTCATCTGTTGATGATGATGATCTTTTTTTGTTTTTGTTTTTGTTTCTGTATTGGTTATGGTGCACTGTTCCTATATTTTTTTAATTTTATATCGAGATCTATTTCGAGAGAGACGGTTTGGGCTCAACACAATACAATACAAATAGTGAGATGCTCAAGCTAGTCTCTTCAAGAAGAACAATAACAGCAATTACAAGGAAAATGTTGAGCACTTTGCAGGAAGAACAGGGTCCTATTGAAAAATCCATAAAGTCCAAGCTTATTTCAGAGTTTAACCCGACCTATTTATCTATCAAGAACGATAGTTATAAACATGCTTCTCACCATGGCATCAGAGGTGCTGCAAATACGACAGAGTCACACTTTCGGATTGAAGTTGTCAGTGACAAGTTTTCTGGGAAAAGCCAACCTTCAAGACACAGACTGATCTACGGCTTATTGGACGATGAAATTAAACTGAAAGGCGTTCATGCTCTGCAAATGAAAACCAAAACTCCTGAAGAGTGGGAGAAAATGAAGAAGTGATTCGGCGTTTGATTGTTTTCTTGTCTTTTACGTGTACTCGTGATTATTTATTGATGTAGTGTTTTTCTAACCTCTTTTATACATTCTTGTGGTTAGTTTTATCGTCCCTTCTCACAAGTAGATCGTTGCACCGTTGGTTCAGCCCGCAGTACACAACTAAATCCAAGTGTAGAAGAATTACAAACCGCTGTGTTCACTCTACAAACCGGGTGTGCTAATAAGTGTATTATAAGAAACCTCAAGCAATAAAACTATTCATGCTCGGACAAAACTTGATCATACTGTTCTGCAGTCAACAAGTTACCGTTGTTCAAAACGTCTTGGTTAGAGAGTTTGATTTGAGCTAACCAGCCGCTTCCCATTGGATCTTCGTTCAACAGCGAAGGGTTGTTCGATAGTTCTTCATTCACAGCAATGACCTCACCGTTAACTGGAGCGTAGATTTCAGAAGCTGACTTCACAGACTCGACAGAGCCAATTGATTCTCCTTCTGCAATGATAGCACCAACTTCTGGTAACTCGATGAATGTAGCATCCCCTAACGCATCAGCAGCGTATTTTGTAATGCCGACAAAAGAGGTACCATCTGGATGTGAGGCAATCCATTCGTGTTCATTTGTGTACTTGACAGCTGACTCTATGTTAGTTATAAGTTATGAGTATATATACAATTTCTAGCTTACTGATTGGACCTTTGCTGAACTCGTAAACAACTGATTTTTTGTTTATTTGATTTGAAGTTGAATTAAATCTGTATGATAAACGGTAAGAGGTACGTGGAACGTTTTTAGCGAGTGATCTTGTAACTGAAGCAAACATCGTAATATGAGACAATATATTTATACAGGCAATGTGATTGAATAAATATAATCAGAGTTCGATATATCTGACTATTTAAACTAAATTATTTTTAAGTCCTTTTTCATCAATTTTGAGATAAGTTGAGAAAATGAGACTCGGATTCGGTGGAAGGGTCAATTTTGAAAAATAGTTATCAAATAGATCAATTGAGAGTTGAACAGGTTTTCTTGTAAATGAGAGACACCTACAATGGTTTCCGTTATATTCTGGTTTCGTATACCACTGTAACACCTGGTATCCCTTTTTATGTGCTGGCTGGGGTGATTTGTGTATTATTTGGTCTTTTGTTTAATCCCGTATCTATATAGCTCATAGAGAAAAGTATCATCACACATACTGCCTTGATATTTTTTAAAAAACACAAAATTCACATTTGTTGATCTCAAGTTTATTATGATAGCACAGAAGTGTACCTATATTGTTTTTGTAACTACTTCCCAGTTTTTTTGCGTGAGTTAGAGAGTTCTTTGGTGTTTTCACCGACGACGCGTCACGTACCAGAACTACAAGGCACCAACCATGTCGCGACGAACATACAGACGTCTGGCAACAAACTCTATTAACACACCATATTTTCCAGAAAACTGCTGGAACTTTTCGATCATTCAACCGTTCGATGTGTGCGCATTCTGTGAAAGACTGGGTAATGATGCTCTTGCTGCTATAACCAGGTTTATTGAAAGCTTTGGAAGCCATTTAGTGACATTAGTGACATTAGTACTCAAGTAGGTAATGAAATCACCTGGAACGGAAAAGTGAAAAACTTCACTTTCAGCCAGCAGAAACCAGAAAAAAATCAGCTTGGAATCATCAGAGGTTCTCAGTTCCCTTACCAATAGT
>JAJMCJ010000259.1:0-12149 GCA_030572875.1 Wickerhamomyces kurtzmanii | reverse complement strand
ATTGAAATTTGAAAACTGAAATCTGGGGTCTTCGATAACTATTTTATTATTCATGCCTCCTACTGAGTTACTACCATTTGTGTTTATTGTATATGCAGCTGTATTGATTTTTTGTTGAACCCCAGTTTGCTCTGTAGGTGAAATTGTAGTTGAAGAAGATGAGACATTTCGGTGGAACAAACGTTGCTTGAAACTATGATGCTGTTGTTGTGAATCCTGTGTTTCAATTGAAATAGCATCATCATATTTGGGTTGTTGTTCAGTTGAAGATGTGGTAGCAGGTGGAGGTGGAGGTGGAGGTGGAGCAGAAGCCCTTGGAAGTGTTGGAGTTGAAAATTCACTCTCTGAATTATGACCATTGTCTTTCTGTGATGGTAACTGAAACATTTGGAAGGCTGGAGGAGGCACTGGTTGTGAATCAGGTAAATGCGGTGAAACACTCAATGGTGCTGCTGTTTTTATCGGAATTGCGGGAGCTGATGGTATGTCTGGAGCTGTCTGTTTAGGAATTGACAACGATGGTATAACTGGAGCTGGTTTATTAGGGATTGATAGAGATGGTTGAGCTGTTACTTTAGGTAAAACCCCTGGTGGTGTACTGGATGACGGTGCTTCAGCTAGTATTGGTGATGTACCTGTGTTGTCAACAACAAATCTATCATCCCTTCTCTTTTGAATTTCTGATAAAAACGGCAAACCTCCTCCTAGATTCGGAGCTGATGAGTTTGAAACTTGTCTCGACGTACTTGATATAGGTTTTGTTGATGAAGGGAACGGTGGAGGAGCAGGAGCCATCGATTGTGGTAATGGAGGAGGTGCCGGTGCTGAAATTGAAGGTAATGGAGGAGGTGGGTATGGCGCATTTGACATTGGAACTCTTGGTGCAGTTGGTAGTGAGAAAGAATTACCTGCTCTATCGCCTGATTTGTTGGCCTGTTGTTCTGATAGGAAAGAAGGTAATTTTGGAGCACTTTGAGGTAATCTAGGTGCAGGTGAAGATGAATTTATGTTCGAAGATGAAGTTTCTGTTGCAGCTTTGAAATTTGCGGGCACACTATCAATTACATGCGAATCGTCTCTCTTCTTCTGAATCTCAGCTAAAAAGGGTAGCCCTCCCCCTAAATGTGGAGCTGATGGAGATGGGGTTGATGTAAAGTTTGATGTATTCGGTATCGACGATGGTGTAGAAGAAACAGCCACAGAACTTGATAGAAATGGAGGAGGTGGTGGTCCAGATAAAATTGATGAAACTGAAGGTGCTGGTCTGCTTGGTATATGCGGGATCGATGGTGCCGATAGTGATGGTAATGGAGGTGGTGCAGTGGATGGGAAATTTGGGAAAACTGGCGGTTTCTCATCGTTTGAAAATGAGCTGACTGATGAAGAAGATGAATTTCTTAGATGGGTGCTCTTTTTTGGAATCAAAGGAGGGACTTTCAAATTGGTCTGATCGCTGTCGTTGTTGATTGATGGAATTGAAGGAGCGCTCATTGGAATCGGCGGAGCTCCTAAAGGAATAGCAGGAGCACGTATCATCGGAATCATAGGAGCATTTACCTGGGTTGGTTTTGATAGTGCACTATTGAATGAATTTCTGCTAGGTCTATTTGTAGGAACTGAAGGGTGAGAAGGAATTGACGGAGCACTTGATATACTTGAACTGTTAATCTGTAAATCATTACTTCTATGCTTCAACTTTGGTATACCACCAGCAAATATGTCTCCTAATTGTGGGGCACCTGAGAATCCTAAATTGGTCCTTTCGTTGTTCGGTATAGGTGTTTTTACAGATGGTGGAACAGCCATCTTACCTCCTAATACAGAACCTGAATCCGGATTTGAGCCTATCTTTGGTTTACTTCTGTCATCTGTTTGTACTTTCTTCAACTTCTTGCCTCCTCTAATATCTCCTAGTAAGGCATCTCTACCTGCAATGTTAATAGAAGGTTTTATTGTTGACGTCGATGATACTGCTGGCAAACCTCCTGGAGGAGGAGGTGGTGGAGGCGGAGGAGGTGGTCCCATTATTCTTTAAGACTAACGTGTATAATTATTGTTCAAACAGTGATTGTTCTGTAGTATTATAATTGAAATCTTTTTAAACCGTTTAGCAAAAAAATTGGTGTTGGTCTTAATTACAACGATCTCTTTATGTTCAGGTACTTACTCTCAATGTTCTAAAATCTACACCAATTACATAATCAAAGTAAATAATACATCACTAGCCACATATTACTTTATTTGGTTAAAGTGGTGGTGCAGGAAAATAAGTATCAGATGTTGCGACTTTGATAGACTTAATCAACGATAAAGTTATTTCAGAAAATTGAAAGCATATAATAGTTTCAATCAAATAATTGCTGAAGATACCAGAAGTGCTGATGATATGGAAATCCTTCGCTCTTTGATTTCAGTCTTAGCCCTAAAAAGTTACTGTAATCATTACCCTGTTAAAAATTTCTCGATAATTTATAAATTACAATTTTTCTCATCTTTTTAATAGAGTCGTCTTTGAAGACACCAAATACCGATAATGATGATTAAGATATATTGAAGTTTACATAAGGATGTATAAATTCTCAATACCTTTTTATCATTTGAATGAATTTACACTGGCATCTTCGAAGATCCTTATAACCTATTTCTCTATGGTATAATGATTCAAAAAGAAGCCTAAAATATTTCCAATACTTATCTTGTTCAAACTTAAAGCAATTAGTAGGATTTTTGCGCTATGGGTTAGACATTTTCATTACATAAATGGAAAATTGATCAAGTTTGGTACATTTCTATATACTGAATATATGTATATATTTCTATCAGAAACTGCGTAATTTAAAACAAGAATTGAATGAAGTATTGAATTTACACTACAAGTGCACTCCAGCGAATATCTAAGGTGTGCTCTTGAACAATCATAACTTGGATACAAATCTCGTCTTTGCAATATCTCTGAGTGTGATTGTGATACTTAAATAATACGCTTATGTGGCGTAAACCAAAAAAACGAGGTATAGTAAGTAAACCTTGGATGTTCGAATTTTCACGTTTTAGATATACAGACAATGTGTTCACTGAGCGCTAAACATATAATATCTAAACATGTTAAATAACTGGCTCTGCTATCAAACTTTGGGACCATGCAAAAGTGAATCGATTATAGACGCGTGAAACCTAAGTAATGGAACATTCATTAAGAAAGAGCGCTCTCCAATAACTCTCCACAAGGCGTTTGGGCATTGACTATGATTTTGAATTGTTCAACGATGTTTTCCTTGACTAACTTACCTCTGCAATATGACAAGAGGGCTCTGATTTTAAAAGTTCTTATTTGTACTGCAATGACTTATAAAGCGCTGAAAGTCCTTACCCTTTCTTGCAAGCTTGAACCATGCAAAACTACCATCAAGGCAGGTTTGTTCGGCGTTCCGTTTTGAAACTGATTATGAAGTATCTTCAAAACAACTCTGTTTTTCCAGTTGCTCATTCTATTATAATTTTATGATTATTGATGAAACTGAATCTGGGATCTCGCTGCACCTAATACACCGAACCCAAAATGAGAAAATTGATTAGAATGACTCCATCAAACTCCATGTTACAAAAAAACAATGATTTAAAAAAGTTTACCAAATAACTTGAAAGAAATTTAAAGTTGCGTATTACAAGCTAATGCTCTTGGATTCGCCGATTGCTTTTCAATATAACAGGAACCCAAAATGTCATCACTAACAATTAACAGCACAAAACCATAAAGAAGAAAATTTGTAATCTATGTGCCAATTTTTTCAGTCATATCTCACATGTTGCTTTGGGTATATGCCTTTTAATAAACAGAAGTTATTCTGTAAACATCTCTACATTTATATGTGATTGGTACTTTCAAAGCATTATTTATCCGTTGTTCTGCTCATTTTGATAATTAGATCACCACTAATCTTGATGTCAGAATTTCTTATGAACTTGCCGCCTAGTATGTGAGATTGGAACGCCACATGATTACGCTAAATATCCAGAAATTTAACAACTAATATCAATTTTATTTTTATTTGAATCATGCTGTTTGTTTTCTGGACTTGAAGAGATCTTGGTATGACTTTGTACCAATTTCCTTGTACCGAAAATCGATTTGAGGGATGTGATAGTTTACCTGAAATTCTGAATGCCTGTTTAATTGAAAATTTATAACTTACCACCGCTGAAGAATCTTAGCAGAGTTTAAACCAATGTTTTCTTACGTTTCTATGCTGTGGGACACAAAACAATAGGAGCTTTATTGTGTGAATGTCTCAGATGTTTCAGAGTAGGATATTTGCCAATCCTAGTATTCATGTATATAATGAAGTACTTTTATTGTATTCATTATCTAAAGATGCAGTTGTTTTAGGAGGATTTAATTGGAAAGCTGATTTCAGATCATCCAAATTCCACCCTCATCTGAAAAAAGAAAATTAGATTGGTTGCGTCAATTAAGTTTTAAGTTTCAGCCTTCAGTCAGTGAGGTAGCTAATTTATGAAGATCTTTGTAATAGATTTTCGGATAGGAATGGCTTCAACTGTTGCTTTATTATAATCACAATTTCAGAAAGGTTGGAGAGTTACAAAGAGTTAACGGAATGCAGATCATTTTCCTTTAGCGATTTTTGATATTCTGTCTTTTCAATACGACATGCATGCATTTTCCACAGAAGAACACTCATATTTACGATACCATATTGCTTATGTATTTGTGGTCTGAATTTGAAGTTGCTTAATTTTTTTCTTCGGAAAGTGCCTTCAGCATTGTTTCGCTCTCTTTGTGCTTGTGAGATCATAGAAGGAATCACGAAAAAAATAAAATCAGAGTATGAGACATAGAATGTTTCTTTATTGAACAACAAAATATTGTTTTCTAAAAGGAGTTTCTTCCAAATTGTTCTGCGTTATCTTGCTTGTAATACATACCAATAGTGCCCATTTCATATACATATGGGTTTAGCTATTTATTCTTGTTTTTTTTTTGATTGTTACTGTTACAAGTAAATCTAAACCTAAATCGAGTGCCAAACTCTATACAACAAGCAAAGAAACTCTATCGAAGGCGATCATAATTATTTGAATAATTGTCAAAAAGGGAGATCAGCCAAATCATATTTCATACATCGCAAAACATTCCATATTACAACATTGTTGATAATTCAAAATTAAATCATTGATTTCACCTTCATTCCTTTTCCCTAAATATTATACAGCATAAAACATTGATTTAAATTTGTTTAAATGATGAACTCATCCTCACATGTTAGGTAAGTTGTTTAAGCGATACTATTATACAAAAAATATCTAATATATCAGGTTGCCAAGTTTTAACGAATTAACGCAAAACTTCAATAATAATCTGGCAATAAACGGATCCAATTCAACTGATTTGAATACTGTTGTAATACCAAATCGAATTCCTTCATATTCTGCAAACAATCCACGAGCAGGTCAGTCGGATTCTTCGCAGCAATTGGCTAGTTATTCTTTCAAAAGAAAAGAAAGTCAAGTACTTCCTGTTGAGAGTCCTGCGAGAAGCGGCTTTGATAGTCAAAACCCACTGTCACATTATCAAATCTACCAGTATCCCACTTATGATAGAAGGTTATCATTACAAATTCCTCCTTACCAACATCATTCCACGAACATTTCATACCAAATAAACACCCACAGGAATGATATTCAATACAGACAACACAGAAAAACAAGTTCACTAGAGTCCGATTGTTCAAATAACTCATTGAGTGCATTAGCTGATATTGCAACTTTTACAGATAGCGACTTAAATGCTTTACTGAATAATATTGGAGACTCACTTGAAAAGTTTGAAATATTAAAAAATATTTTCAATGATATGAAAGTTGACTTAGGTTCTAAACTATCTAATGGAAATACTGGGTCGGAAAAGATACATATGTTGAAGATGGAAAAGGGTAACATCGAATACGGTGATACTATTTCAGCTTCAAATTTTAAAACATTTCTTGACAACATTCCAACACAAGCATTGGATGCTGCAATGCATTCATCTTCCATAATTAACAACGTTTTACATAATTGGCATTACGTTAAAGAAAGCCAACTGAGTATTAAATCTCCATTAGGTGATAACGACATCTCCCCCAAAAATAAAAGGAGAAAGAAGCTTTCATCAGAAAATGTTCCCAACGATTTAATCATTGTTAAGCCTCAAAGGCTACTTAATTCTACAACGGGGTCTAGGCTGCTTCCACCAAGAGGTATTTACAATGAAGATTTATCGGTTAAATTAGATCAAACTTGTAAACAATGTGGATCAGGAGAAACTCCAGAATGGAGACGCGGACCATATGGTTCACGTTCTCTGTGCAATGCTTGTGGTTTATTCTTTGGTAAAATGATTAAAAAATTTGGGTATGAAATGGCATCCGACATTATGAAGCAAAGAAAAGATGATGGAAACGGGGAGGATCGTAGAATTCCCGCAGAGGGAATTACGAATGATAGAGATGATTAGGATATGACATTAAATCTTGTCATAATCCATTCGTTCAGCCAGTGTACTAATAGCACTTAATTTTTTTCTTGTATTTTTCAACAAATGTTTACTTTCTTTGTGATTTTCAAAATAATTATGCTCTGTCTTAGTTAAAAGAAAACATCAAGGTAACTTTTCAGTTCTTTTTTAATTGTATTATTCAAATAAATATATATATATATTATGTTATTCTATTGCCCAGTAATAATGTATCTCCAGGAAGTATGAAATTATGAACGAATGTACATTAAATAACCCTTATTCAATACTAAATAGTTTCATATTAAAAATTTCGTATTGTCAATTCATTACCAGAGCTTTTGAAATTTCTCCATTCTCTAAACCATTCATGCTGCTTATTGATGGATTCTTTAGTTTCAACGTTTACTGTAGGTACGATTTTATCCCATTTTAACAATATACCCAAAAAAGATAGTTCTCTAAAACTTGAATGCTCACTGTATGGAATTTTATAGATTTGCATAACTTTATTCGAGTTGTATTGTTTCTCAATCATTTTCAAAAGATCAGAACTTTTGTCAGTGTACATTGTTTTCTTCAGAATTTCGGATTTTGTTTCGTTTTTTAAATGTTTTGAGCTTTCAATTGATCTGAAAGACCAACCTGTTGGATTGAATGCAATTATTTTATTGTATCGGTGACGCAAGGGGCCAAAATAGCTCTCTAAATCATTCTGATTTATGTATCTCATCGGTATCAAATGAACTTGGGAGTTATATATATCAGTTGTTAAAATTTCTTTATAAAAAGAGTCGTAATTTTGAAAACTTTGAAAATTTTGTAATTTTGAGTGGTTTACATATATTTTTGAATTTATTCTTTTAGATATTTCTACTGCTAATTTTTCCTTACCTATAGTGTATGTTCCAACTACATACAAGTAATCGAATTTCCTATTTGACAACGCGGGAGTAGAGACATTGAAAAAATCAAGAATTCGCCTTTGTTGGTTCTTATTGTTGTAATCACCCTTGTTTAGTTTGAAACAGAATTCACCAACCGTAGAAACTATATCTGCTTGCTTGGGAAATATATATATTGGGTTTAAATATGTGGTATCTAAGTAAATTTCGTTTAAATCATGAAATTCAATGTTAGTTAGAATTGATTCATTTATGCGAAAGTCCCCAGTATGAAGTATTTTCTTGAAAGTCTTGCCTTGCTTGATGATCTCGAATAAAAAAATAACTGATCCAGGACAATGATTTGCATCATACAAAGTAACGAATAGATTTGGTTCAAGTTCATAGCGTCTGTTCACTTCATACGTAATGATTTGTTCTTCGGAAATCTTAAATTTCAGTTTGACAAGATTTGCCGTTGTTATCGAAGCGTAGATTATCCCATTCGACCAATTTTTTGTTAGGCCGATATAATGATCTGCATGGAAATGTGACAAAAAATAATGTTTGATGTTCTGGTCATGAGCGAACTGGAAGCCATCTACTACGATTTGATATTGTCCTAATGTCAGAATTTTGAAATCAGGTAACTGTTTCTTCGGTCTTTTAGTTTTGATTAATGTTGATGGTTGTGTTAGGCCTTCAAACTGTGTAGATGACTTCATTACTTCACACGTAGATAGTACTTTCTCTCTCGAGCCATCATTTGGTTTTGATTTCTTGGTGTTTTGAGTTATTGAACAGGCAGTTTTGGTGGTACTCTTGGTGTTCACAGAGTCTGTAGAAGAAAATCCTTTTCTTTTTGATGCAGCCCTTGAGTTTGAGATGATATTCGGTTTTAGAAGACATAATTCAACATGTTCCATTCTCTCGCCAATTACCAACTTATTCAGCGGTAAATCACATATTGGACAGAGAATACCAGCGTCATGAGTCCCGTAATCTGGAAGCTTTGAAAAGTCCTGATCTATTTCTACTTCACTTTTCGTACCATTGTAATTTGTTTCTAATACTCCATCAAAATCGGTGAGATCAATTGTTTCCTGATCTTCTTCTGATAAGTCAATGGTTATAACCTCATTTTCTTTCGTTAACGTTCTGTTGTTCTCTACTTTACAATCAAACAATGTCTTTTGCAATTTCATTTGATGTCATGCCCAATTTTTTTTATTGTGATTATTGTCTTTCTAGCCAAAAGTTAATTTAAAGTGGCGGTTTTTGAATAATTTTTTTATAATTTTTATATTTGTTTTTATTTTGGTTTAGAAAACATCAGAAATACACAATCAAACTAGATAACGGAAAAATGGGATTACTTACAATAATAAAAAAACAAAAGATAAAGGACAAAGAAATAAGAATATTGATGTTGTGAGTAATAATACAAAACATTTCAATCAGTTTCGATGTAGGCTAACGCGCACAGAGGTCTTGATAATTCGGGAAAAACAACTATTGTTAAGTCTTTATTAAATCAAGATGTTAAATCGATCTCTCCAACGATGGGGTTCGAAATAAACACAATCAACTATGAAAATTTTCAATTAAATGTTTGGGATATAGGAGGACAATCCACGTTACGGCCATTTTGGTTTAATTATTTCGAAAAAACTGATTCGCTGATTTGGTGTATTGATATTTTAAGTCTCGAAAGACTAAATGAGAATTTTATAGAATTCGAAAAAGTCTTAAATGATCAAGATAAATTGATAGGGTGTAATTTCTTGATTTTTTTGAACAAGATCGATTTGGTTGATAATACAGATGAGATTGAAGAGCTGAAACTAAAAATAACTGAAGTTTTACGTTTAAATGAGATTCGAAACCACAACTGGAAAATTATAGAATGCAGTGCTTACACTGGCGAAAATCTACAAAAAGGATTGGAGTGGATAGTACAAGAAGTCAAAGAAAGGTTATATATTTTATAAGGATAATGCTTCGAATCCAATCGCTTGAATTTGGTATACCAATAAACATTTTTTATCCTATAGAAATAGAAAAAAGAAGGGTGATGCGTAAGTACAATTGTGACAGATATTTGCCAAACTTTTGAAGTTTAAAAGGACCAAAATTTCAAAAATGGTTCAAATAAATATTATAATTGAAAATATATGAAAAGTCATTGTTCAATAAGCCTTAGGTTTTAAATCGCTAAAGCTATAAATGTCAGCAAGACCTTTACAATTTGGCTTTAAAACAACTTGTCCAATCCAGCCCCATTTCCATTCAACCACGTAACTATCTTGGACCCCTTCCATCCAACAAACTAACAATTCCATATACAGTATAAAATTGTAGATACCTAGACTGGTAAATATATGCCACCAACCATGTCCTTCAATTAACACACCAAAAGGCAGGCCTAAATAATTTCTTCTTACCGAGATTAAAAATTTACAGAATTCATTATCAAACATCCAAAAGAAGAAACCTACTGTAAATAATGATAATGACAAGATTAACTGTCTATACATGAACCGTCTTTGAGATTTATCAGGTACAATCTCTTGGATCATAATAATTGACTTGAAGATAATTCCAAAATTTAAGCCAGCATAGCAGAGCTGATGGACAAGTGGATTCTTATAGATGAAACAATAAACAACAGTCAACGTAAACATGAACAAGAAAGCATAGAGGTACCACAGCTTTTTTTGTGAAGTTGATTTTCCGTAGCCAAGCAGGTATCCTGACGGAATTGCAGTGACATAAATCATTGGTAGTTCATCCATTAGTTGAAACTCGTATCTCAGAGTCATATGAAACAACCATGAACCAAGACCAACGACACCCATTCCAATAGAGATGAATATGAACAAAGGGCCTAGTTTATTTTTGATAGCAGAATTCAGATGGTACATTGATAATACGAAGAATGCTAAATTTGTGGTTGAGTTGATGAACTCTGCGAAAAATGGTGATATAACGTAGTTCTCTTCGCACCAGTCGATAGTGGATGTGACTGGACCCCACAGACCCTCATAGTCTTGAGGTCTTGTGTCTGGATAGCTTTTGAAAAACGAGAGCATTGTTTTCAAGATTTCAGTGGCTTCTTTGTAATTGTTTTATGTATTCGGTCGTATAATGTTTTGTTCTTGTTTCTTCCAATTTGAGGTAGCTGTTCTATAATATCAATAGTAGCAATAACTGTAATAACACAATGATAAATTTCTATGATTTTTGTATTCGTCTATAATAGTTTAAAAATAAAGGACTGTTTTTCTTGTTTCATTGCAATTGTACGAGGAAGATCAACATCAGTTTATCAATTGTTCTTTTTTCCCCTACAGAAATTGTCACATTATTAAACACAAACCAGCTGCCGTACGTACCGACGACAAAAAATGATGTTGGTGGAAATGATATTGATCAGATTCAACGGTGAAGATGATGATGCTGTTAAAGCCATTTCATTCCTGAAAGTGCAGAGCAGTTTACAGTAGTTAATTATATCAAATAGTGTTAGTGAAGTTTAAGTTTCCTTTTACTAGACACATCATACTGTCTTTTGAAAAATATGCAACTTTTCAGTGATTTTTTTCTACAATTCTCTTATTTTAAAACGCGTTTGAAGCTAAAGATATATCTAATTAATTAAATGAATTCGATAGAGTCATTTATTATATATTATGCTAGATAAACAAGTTCTCCTAAAGTTTTTAATGGAAATGATCGTGACCGTGATCATCGGGTTTTTGATAATTTGAAATAAGCCGAGGAATAAATAACCATATGTACAATACAGTCGGCCAACTTGCAACTGAGAGCTCTCAAATCAAACAGTGTTCTAGTGCAAAAATTTCTTGTTTTTTATTGATTGAGTAAGTAATTACATTACAGTTGAATACTTGTCGGATCGAATATATTCAGAAGAAAGATTGAGTCTCTTGGAAAGGTTTTTTTCATAGTTATATAATGACAAAATTGTAGACTCTGTAGTTTATTGAACTTGTAACACACAGCTTTTTTTCTAAAAATTCTACGTGATTGCATATTGAGTTAGCCCATGATGATCTGAAAGGTTGTGTAACACATTGAACCACCGCCAAATATAATTAGTAGAATGTCAAAGGCCTTACTGGATTTTGTCTTTGAGCAAGCTTTATAGTGTAATAATGGAGGATACATATAGACCAAGGGAATACATGCAAAACATCCAACAAAAGAAACAAATCTGTCTAGATTCTCAGCACCTGAAATCCAAGAAATGGAAATACAAAACAAAACAATCATACTTCTTAACAAATTCTTGAACCATTTAATTTTCAAATTGTATTTACCAGACAGGCTCTTTTTGAAAATTTTTGATTCGATTATACCAATTGCTGGGAACAATTGTAAAGGGGTGGATAACAGAATAGCTAAAGAATAAAAAAACTGGATGAAATTAACAAAAATATTAGATTGCGGTAAATTGAGCAATATTACTGTCTTGATGTTTTCACCATATGCTAAGTAACCTAATAATGCAATAGTTGTAAATATGACGGTAATTGTAATTATAACTGAGAACAAAACAATTGGAAATTTCTCCGGTTTTCTCATTGAATCTTGAATTGGTATAATCAACCCAATACCCTCAAATGCAAAAATTGCAGTTCCAACGAATAGTGACCATTTCGACTCATTAAAATACTGAATTTCTTTGGCTCCATTTTGAAAGATTTCAAAACCTGTGAAAAAAGTTA
>JAJMCJ010000258.1:0-12169 GCA_030572875.1 Wickerhamomyces kurtzmanii | reverse complement strand
TTCTTCTAATAAAAATTATGAATGGTGCTGTACCAAAGCCAACAAATCAATTCCAAAATGTGTTGGTATATTTTATTTCGAAATTGAAATCCTGTCAGTGACAAATCATAATCTAAAGAACAATTGCGAGGTTACTGTTGGGTTTATGAATTCAAACATTCCAGCTGTCACAAAAATGCCAGGTTTGGAAAACAATACTTATGGATTCAGTGGTAACGATGGATCAATTACATGTAATCAATCGATAAATAGAAAATACAACTGCAAATTTGGCAAAAATGATATAATCGGGTGTGGAGTAAATTACTCAAACAAAACTGTGTTTTACACCAAAAACGGTATTTATTTAGGAGTTGCCTTCAAAGATATCGATAAATCTCTTGTTCCTATTATCGGTTTGAGAGACAATAATTCAGTATTTACAAATTTTGGTTTGACGAATGAATTTTTGTTTGATATTGATGGTTATGTTAATAAGGAAAAAATTAAAATGTATAAGAAAATATTGAATTTTTCTCAAAGTTTAAACAGTGACTATGATGATGATGATTTTGAAGACAGTGAGGGATCTGAAAAATCAAAGTTGAACTCAAAATCAGATAAAGATATGAATTTGATTTTAACGAAACTAATCTCCTCATACTTCAATCATTTGGGGTATATTGATACGTCGAAAGCATTCTTAAAAGATGTCAATAAGGAAAAAAAATTACTAACTCAGTCTTCATCCTTTGATGCTGATAAGGACATAGATATGACTGAGAACAAGAATAACGAAAACTTATCGGAAGAGAGCTTTTCTAAAGTTGATGAAGAAGATTTGAAAATCCGACAGCAAATTAGAAAATATTTAATTAATGATCGTGATATCGACTCCACAATAAAATTCACAAATTTGAATTATCCACAAGTATTGATTAACAATGAGTCAATTTTATTCAGATTAGAATGTGAGAAACTAATACAGCATGTTAAACTTTCCAACCTATCAAAATTAAACGATTCTGATTCATTGGATAAGACAATCGCGTATGCTCAATATTTAAATGAGAAATACAAATTGAATGAAGACTATACAAAACATTTGAGTAAAATTTTTGCCCTGACTGCATTTGAGAATTCAAATGACTTTCAAGACTCCTTTGAACTATTGAACAAAGATAATGTTTTGAAAATCTCTGAAGATTTAAATAGTGAAATTTTGGTTCACCTGGGTAAGAGTTCGATATCAACATTAGAAAAACTGTTGAAACACACTAGCGTTATTGTTGATAAATTGGTCGAACACAACAACCCCGATGCCTTATTGATCAACATCAATAAGGATTTTCTTTAGCCATGTTACAAAACTAGTATTATGTTCAATATATCTTATTTTGTTTTCAATCTAGTATTTCAACTTTGTAGTTTTGGTCGCAAAAAATCACAAGCTGACTATTAATCTCTTTGATATATAATTCTGATTAAACTGTTTGAATTCCAAACAATTTGTTTAATGCGATTTGTTCGATATGAAAGTGTAAAAAAGTAAATATAAAATTAATTAAATAAATAAATAAATTAATAAATCAGTAAATAAATATGCAAAGAGTATTGTTTATCAATGATCGTGTTCACATTCATTACGAATCTTCTCGTACAGATACTTAGTTAGTTGAATGATACCGTTGGAACTCACACTTCTGTAAAAGTCATTTTGTTGGAAAGACTTCCTCTCTATATCACCTTTTGAGTCAACTTTGACAAACCCAAATATATCTTCCACTTCTGGTGTTCTTCCAAAAGATGGAGGATTCCTCAAATCATATATAGGTAAGAATGATTCTTTATAAGAACCAGCTTCTACAACGTATGCATAATCGTCGTACACAAAAGTTTTCAGAACTTTATTCATGATGGGATAAAAGTTTGTATTTTCGGTGAAAATTGAAGGCGTTATTTCAAATGGATGCGAAAAATCTTCAACAGGATTTATTATTTGACCGATGGCAACAGCAGATTCCGATGGCGATAAAGAAACTAGTGATATATTAGAGTTTGGAACTGGATGAAGAAACTAGTCGTTAGTGTCTCTCTCAAGTCGTGTTAGTCTTTATGATGTACTTACGATCTGCGGGTTATTCTTATATGTGATATATGTTCGTATCTGACCAATCCTTCTAGATAAATACCTTGGAAACCGGAAATGGGAAGACATGTTATTCAAAGTGGAAAGCAATGATGTGATTGGAGCGGTCTGTCTAAGTCAATGTGATTTTTTACCTAGCTCTTTCTGTACTTCTACTGATCAAGACATCAAAAAAACCATTCAACACCGTGCTCAGTAACCATTCCGCATCTGGTTATTCTGTAAATTCGTCTCGAGATAATTTATTACAAGTTCTAACAAGGTAAAACAAACCTTCATATTTCTAAAAGTGAAAACAAACAAACGGCTGAATTCTAATACACAAAATGCTTCAATAGTGTTTCACAAAACGACTCAATAAGATTTAAACATATACACCAACACTATTGGACAGGAAAAGAGATCCAAATCTATGAATTGTTAGTGATCTGGAGAAACAAAATAGAAAGCAATTCAAGCACTGATGTGAAAGAATTTTGAAAAACATTTTGAAAAGGAAAGCACTGATGAGAAGAAAACTTTCAAAAATGGAATCGATCTTTTCAAGAATAAATCGGCATTCACAAAATGCACTGGAACAAAAAACTTACCCAAATGTCAAAGAGCCAATTATGCTCAAAATTATATACTTAGAGTTACCACAAATTCCAGTTTTATCTTAAATTGCTATTAGGTTGTGTGTTCAAAGGTTATATCAGACAATACGTACCACTTGAAACTGCAATCAGGATCGAGAGAGCACCTAGCCGGGGAGTTAGTTTTCCATATAAAGCGTTCGCATGCAATCCAGAGTTTACATACTGGTCAACAAAAGAATAGTTGCTAAAGCAGGTTGTGGCTCAAGGTTGATTGGATTTACCCAGTTTGAAGCTTGATCATAAGCTATCTAGATTGGTGTTAGTTCGCTGGTTCCGTCACACCTGAATCATTTTTTCTGTATATACACAAACGTACTAATAACTTTTCGTAAGACGACATTCTTCAGTAGATGGTCTGCAAAAAATTGACGTTGTTTTGTATGGTATTTTGCTCTGTTGGAGAGATCTCAGTTGTCTTGATTTTGAGATATACGTGTGTTTTATATCAACACCGGGTAATATGGTAAGATATCGCTAAGTTTTTCAAGTATTGGAGAAGTTTAACAGCGTAGCGTATATATAACAGAAACGGCAACGATACATTTAGTTTTTTTGTCTAGAAGCTGAGCATGTTGAGAAGTTGTTTAGGTCTGGCCAGAGGACGGGCTTTGTCGAGAGTTTTTCCCGGTATATCAAGCACACGATTGAGCTATTCAACCACGGAACTACACCACGATTACCAGTCACCAGATTTGACTAACCTGAACAAGAGATGGACCAATCTGAAGCAGGACGATAAGGACGAAATCATCGACTACCTGAATGAGAGAATGGAAGAGGACTGGAAGGACCTAACACCACTTGAAAAAAAATCGATTGATTACATCTACTTTGGCCCATGGGGTCCCAGAGATCCCAATCCAAGAGATATACCCGATAAAGTAATAAAAGGTGTTATCTTGGCTCTTGTTGGCACTGCGGTGGGCTTGTCTGTGTCAAACTTCCTGACTGATAGAGAGCATTTAAATGATCTAGCCAGGTATGAAATCGTCGAACCTGACCTGTGATGATATATCCGAACCACATTCTGCGTTATGAAATTTGTATATATTGGGTCGAGTAATAATATTTTGTATTTGATGATATGTTGTCGCCGTCGTATAAAACCACGCTATGGATGTGGTGTCTAACTAATCAACTGAGCTCACTCAAGCACTATTTTGTGAACACCTCACCTTTCACGTTCAGTTTAACTCATTTCTACTATGCTTTCGAGCTTTCGAGTACCAGCATTTAAATTTGCGTTATGAGCACTGGTTGGTGCAATAAAGACCGAAAACGGAAGAAGTTTTGATAACTGCGTTAACGGCCTATTTTCGCGAAGGCAACTTTGAACGAGAGTTTTGGAAATAAAAGACATCAAGAACCCACAAAAAAATTCGTGTTTTCATAGATTGTTAGCTCTGTGAAAGAAACAATCAATTGTAGTAGCATGAGTAGTAAATCTAAGGTATTGTTAGTTGGTGCGGGTGGTGTTGGCACTCTGGCAGCGTTCGCTCTTGAGTACAACGGCAAAGCAGAAGTCACAGCATTAATCAGATCAGATTATGAAACGGTTTCAAAGAAAGGCTATAGAATCAATTCAGTTGATTATGGTGTCATTGAAAGTTTTACACCTACAAATATTGTGAAAAATATTGACGATTCTTTAAAGTATGGCCCTTTTGACTTTGTTGTTGTCACAACCAAGAATATTCCTGATATCTATAACCAAGAGGAGATATATCAGAAGGCAGTTTCACCTAAAACAACAATAGTTCTTTTACAGAATGGGTTAGGAATAGAAAAACCTGTTTTGAAACTATTCCCAGCCAATGTTGTGTTAAGCGCGGTCTCTCTGATCAGCTCGACCAATAACAGTGCTGTTGTTGAGCACGAGTGCACTGACAATGTTAGTGTTGGATTCTTTAATGGTGGTGAGACATTAAATGAGCTGAAATTGTCAAAGGCAAAGGAATTCATTGCCATATATGACAACGAAAAAATCGATTGTCATTATGACGCAGATGTACAATATTCTAGATGGAGGAAGTTGGTTTACAATGCGACCATTAATACAACATGTGCATTAGTCAATCTGGATATTGGTAGAGTGGAGTTAGCAAACGGCATAGAGACAATCATTAGACCAGCCATGAAAGAGATCTACAGTATCGCAAAAAGCGACGGTGTTCATCTGGAGGACGACATCATGGACAGTATGATCCACTGTGATGATGGTGTTTGGTATGCACCATCGATGCTGGTTGATGTTAGAAAAGGTAATAATATAGAACTCGAGACTATCTTGGGCAATGCTTTGAATATTGCAAAGCAAAATGGTGTTGAAACTCCCACCTTAAACACACTTTATAATTTGTTGAAGCTGGTTCAGTTTAGATTGAAGGAGGGAAACGGCTTGATAAGTCTTCCAACTGAAAGACCTGTTTCGAAGTAAAATAGTATATAATGTATATCGTCTTATTTTACCCTCGTAATATATTTTGAATTCAAGTTCCGACTATATATATATATGAAAAAGATAACAGAATCAATAGCAGAATCAGCTAGATTTTGTCTTTGTAATACGAGATCAAAGACAAAGAATCAACTACTTATGGAAACTCCTTCAAAGAAAAGGAAGATCACAGACTTTTTTGGGCAAATCACTTTGGCTTCAAGTTCGAATAAAAACTCTGTCTCAAATGATATTGATCGTGGATCAGTAAGCTATTCCAAACACTCAATCCCGATAAGGACAGTTGAGAACCTTAGCGATGAGCAAATACTGTCCTGTCAAGATGAAGATTTGAATAAATTTGATGTTGGATCATCTGAGTCAAGCTCTGTTGAGGATTCGGAAGATGAAATTGCCGATGTGCTGTCATTGATATTGAAACCTACAAAATCAGACACGAATTCTACAACTTTGTCAGAAGCCAAGAAAAGCACTAAAAGAAACTATTTCACGAATTTTGAAAAAAAGGACACTGAGAGTTTACCAAAACCTGTGAAGTTTGAAATTCCTTCTTTCATAGATGAATCACTACTTCATATCCTAAAGAAATCTAAAGAGATTTTCAAGCTTCACGAATCAGATGAAGTGAACAATGAAAATACTCTCAGGGAACTTATAATGACTGAAAATAGTGTCAAATCAAAATTAGATCCTGAAGCACTGAAAGACAAAAAATATGTTGAGTATTTATTGGAACACAAAGATGACTCTGAGCTGTATGACTTCCACTTTTTCATTAACCAAGTTGGAGATAATGAACTCACTTCAAAACACAGTATGCTCCCGAAAGAATTTTTCATGTGCTTTAATCGGTTACCAATAAAAGTCTTAAACCATCAAGCGACCGAGTCAGATATATTTAACGAATTAGATGAGACTACTGTTAAGTGCTGTTCAAGATTGATAAATACAAGAGATATAACTCCAGTAACAACAAATCAAATTGATGACTTTCTGATTCGACTAGGAGCACGATCCTCGATTGTAAGGCCCCCAGAATACAAAGTTGCATTAGCTGATCTTACGTTAGATGCCAAGAAGAAGAACTTGCAGAGTATCGATTTGATCATATTAAAATTGGAATACTTAACAAATCTCGTAATAAACTCAGAGTACCGGGATGATTTGTTTTATCATATGATAAAAAAAATAGGGTACATTTTGATGGATTCTAGAGTGTATTCTGACTACAAGTACCAAGGTAAGTCTGAAACTTTAGGTAAAATTTTGAATTCTTTGATATATTGGTGCGGTTCACACTTTTCTCAAACATATACACGTACTGATGATTCTTTCTTCAAGGATCAGTACCAGTTGATAATTGCAAAATGGCTGTCGATCAGCGATGAGACCTTCTTATTATATAGAATATTTGACTCTATTCCAAATGATTATTCCAGTTTATTAAAGCAATTGAAACTTTGGTATGGAATTGCCATTTTTTCTAGAATAAAAGTTTCTGACAAAGTTATCAAGCAGGATATTTCGTACAGATACATTCAAAGTATCAATGAAATTTCAGGCTATTTACAGGAATTAATATTATCGACATTTGAAGTTTTTCTTTCAAATAAGAATTTCTTTTCAGAAGGGATTATAGACACAAAATCTTTCTTCAATTTGAACTTTCAGTTTCGAATTCTAGCTCATTTAATGTTCCAGACTAACGACGAAACAGACTTGAAATTTTTGAAGGTGGCGGTAGATAAAGTGAGGTATCTGAAGGATAAATTATTTCATAGCAAGAATGGAAATGATTATAATTTGACAAGTATAAATTCACTATTAAGCTATTTACAGATATATTGGGATAATAGATTAAGAACTTATGAGAATAATAACCGATTTTTAGCACTTGTGGATGATAAACATAGTTGAGATAGAAATTAATTGGATGCAGAGGTTGTACATAGTGAAGTGGTTGCATTTTTGTTTCTTTAAATTTCTTCTGAAGTATAAACCAAGAGTATTTTATATCAAATATCTATATCAAGAATGTATATAAAATTTTGCTTGGATGCATGCTTATGGAAATGATAGATAAATCTAAAAAAGTTCAGGAACAACTTTTGGCAAATCGTAAATACTTCTAATTAACACACTATCTTCTATATTAGTTAAGTCTTCATCTCTTTCGACGTAATAGATTGATTTTCCGAATCCAAGCTTTATAGAAGCTTCAATGTTCAAAGATGAATCATCAATGAAATACGCATTTTTAACGTCGGACACACCAGCCTCATACAAAGCAATATCAAACATCTCTTTCATTGGTTTGCAAATCAACAAGTCTTTTGAGTAGTCACAGTAGGTCAAACCGTCAAATAGATCGCCAATACCCAGCAGGCTTATAACTCTTTTTGCGTGATTTTCATAAGCATTCGTGAATAGCCATAATCTCTTGACTTTGTTAGCCTTTCGTAAATTTATCAGCATCTCTCTTAGTTCCAGATCAGGTTTCAAGATATTCTGTAATGGCAACGCATCATCAACTTTCTTGTTGTATTCCAATGCATCAATTTTATGGTACTTGACCAGGCCCTGTATGGCCAGGCCGTACGTCTTATAGTACCTCGAATGCAGCTCCTGCGCTTCCTCATCCTTCAGGTTCAGTTTATTGACAAAATATTTATGAATGTATACCTGCATCAAATCATGAATCTTTGTGGATCTCTTGTACAGACAATTGTCGATATCAAAAAAAAACACCGGCTCGTCGTCTTCAGGACATCTCTCTCCCTCAAACTTCAATGACACCTGTGAACCCGGGTATGTCAAGCTCTCTTGAAACTTTGCATTCGATTCTAATTCTTGTGATATCTCTGTCTCGTAATCCATTAGTTGGGTATTTAAATCGATTCCTGTTCTGTTGAATTTATATATATCGCTGTATTATCCGCTATTAACAACAAAATATTGGTCGAGTGTAAACAGACCTGGCTTCTTATGGGTTTTTTCTTGAATATATCTCTTGTATCTTGAGGTTGACTCATGTTCTAACTTCACGACTGGTATGGTCCAAATCTCTGAGACCCGAAGACCGTCGGATTTCCAATTTTTTCTCCCCCAGCTCTAGAAACGCATTATATCCACGAATTTTTTTACTGGACACTATAACATCACAAGAAATGTCATCTTTATTAGTGCTAATATAGATTTTAATGGTTTTTTAATGTTTTGAGTCAAAGTTTAGAGGTAGATTCGGTACAGTCTTCAAACACCCGAACATCTATCTTTTCATTAGGCCCGGAATGTCCGTTTACGGGAGAATTCCACTCAAAAATTACGAATCAAAATGTGGATGGATAAGTAATATAATGAAAAAAAAAAATTTTTGAAGATTATTCCTTACTATTTTTCTCAAGTAAAACGTTTCAGACCTTGTTTAGATTCCTTGAAAAATGCTAAGATCATCAGTCAGAGGTTCAGCAGAAAATATTGCTCGCCGAACTCTGTTGAGAGAATTACGAGTCAGTACACGGGTTTTCTTGTACCCATCGTCAGTGTGCATTTCAAAGCGTGGATATGCTTCAAAAGTTGTCAAATTAACTAGTGAAACTTACCCAAACGTTAAGAGAAATGAAAGTTTCAGTAAACTTGCTGAAACAGATATCGATTTTTTCAAGTCAGTTTTGTCTGAAAACAGTGTTATTCAAGATGCGGATGATTTACTATTCTATAATGAAGACTGGATGAGAAAGTATCGTGGGCAATCAAAAATTGTTCTAAAGCCAAAAACAACAGAACAGGTTTCGAAGATCGTCAAATAC
This sequence comes from Wickerhamomyces kurtzmanii, assembly GCA_030572875.1. Lineage (NCBI taxonomy): Eukaryota > Fungi > Ascomycota > Saccharomycetes > Phaffomycetales > Wickerhamomycetaceae > Wickerhamomyces > Wickerhamomyces kurtzmanii. Next base: position 3,136 of record JAJMCJ010000258.1, on the reverse strand, counting down.
TGTAACGAGAAAAAATTGGCTGTTGTGCCTCAAGGTGGGAATACTGGTTTAGTTGGTGGTTCAGTTCCTGTTTTTGACGAAATAGTTTTGAACGTTTCAAACTTGAACAAGATCAGATCATTCGATAAAGTTTCAGGAATCTTGAAGGCAGATGCTGGATTAATCCTAGAGAACGCTGATGGATTCTTGGCTGAAAACGGTTACATTTTTCCATTAGACTTGGGTGCAAAAGGATCTTGTCACATAGGTGGTAACGTCGCAACCAATGCAGGTGGTTTGAGGTTATTACGTTACGGGTCGTTACACGGTTCAGTTCTTGGGTTGGAAGCAGTTTTACCAAATGGAACTATAGTTTCGTCAATGGACGCTTTGAGAAAAGATAACACAGGTTATGACTTGAAACAATTATTTATTGGTTCTGAGGGAACTTTGGGTCTAATCACTGGGGTATCTATACTATGTCCCCCAAGACCAAAAGCTTCAAATGTTGCATTTTTGGGTGTTTCTTCATATGAAGCTGTTCAAAATGTTTTCGTTTCCGCTAGATCTGACCTATGTGAAATTTTATCTGCTTTTGAATTCATAGATCTTAAAGCTCATCAGTTGACCGAGGAATATCTGAAGCAACCACAACCTTTGTCAGATCCACATCCTTTTTATGTCTTGATTGAGACTTCAGGTTCTAATAAAGAACATGATGATGAAAAACTGGAGCAATTTCTAGAGAAAGCAATGGAGAACGGTAGTGTCGAAGATGGTATTGTTGCACAGGATGAAACACAATTATATAATCTATGGCAATGGAGGGAACAGCTTCCGGAAGCTAGTTCTGCAGCTGGAGGTGTTTACAAGTATGACGTTTCTTTACCACTAAAAGATCTGTATGGCTTAGTTGAAGCAGTAAGAGAAAGATTACACGAAAGCAAACTAATAGGTGAGACAGCTGAATTTCCTGTCGTTGCTGCTGTTGGTTATGGTCATATCGGTGATGGAAACTTGCATTTGAATGTTTCTGTTAGAAGATATACAAAGGATGTTGAAAAGGTTTTGGAACCTTTCGTTTATGAATGGGTGCAATCTAAAAAAGGGTCCATTTCTGCTGAACACGGTTTAGGTTTCCAAAAGAAAAACTACATTGGTTACTCCAAATCTGAAAATGAAATCAAACTAATGAAAGACTTGAAAAAGCTTTATGATCCAAATGGGATTATGAACCCTTATAAATACATTTGATAAAGATATAACTATATCACTTGGACTATTTATTTACGGTAAAAGTATCATTTTGTTTTAGCGTCTACATTTCATAGTATAATTTATCTATAATTGTTAAGACAATGCACATTTATTTACAAAACTCACTTAAATTTGAAAACTTTTTTACCTTTGTCTTTAAGTCTTTTTATCGTGCCTGAACGATTCGGTTGGTAACTGGAACCACCGGTGTTATTATCAATATCTCTACTATTTTTCCCATTTTTGGAACTGGACAATGGCGGTAATCTTCCTGATGAACTGGGTTGCGGTGGTTGGTTATAATTTGGAGGAGGTGGATGAAAGTTTGGAGCTGAAAGATGTGGACCACTTTGGTCATTGATTTTAAAGCTTTCATTCCGTTCACTTCTTGGAGTATAATTACTTGACCGTACAGACAAATTGTCAAATGGATCATAATTTTCGTTTTTCTTTTCTTTCTTGAGAGAAGAGCTGATTCTTTGGAATAAGCTGTCCTTGTGCTTATAGCTAGTCGTAGAGCTGGAACTGTTAATCTTACTTCTTTTATTCTCACCGTTTCCAAGATTATTACCCTTACCGATATAAGAGTCGTTTCTGATTGAAGATGAGTCACCATAGTAATCATCATCATTTTTTCTTTTCCTCAATAAATGAAAATATTGTTCTCTTAGTGCTTTTGGTAAATTATGGCCTGAAAATGCGCTACCATCCATATTTGGTACTCGAGATGATCTCTGTAGAGGACATTCGTCACCATAATGTCCTTTCTCTGCACAATTGTAACAAAATATATTGCTTGGCAGAGCGATTTTATTACTGTCATTATTTAAATAACTTCTCCAAATACTAGGGCATCTATCATCAGTATGTCTTGTGGATGAACATACCTGACAAAAAATTTTTCTAGCTTTTTCGGTACACTGATTTTTAAAGTGACCTTTTTCACCACAGTTGGCACATACCATTGATTTTGGACAGTGTTGTGTATAATGATCATCCATCATACCACATGCATGACAAACAACGGTCTTACAGTGTGCTCTTATATGACCTCTTCTATGACAATTACTGCAGGTTGGGCCTGACAAATTATCAGTGGCCCCAAAATATCTACCTTCACCTCTCTATTTGGTCAGTAAGTTTAAGATATTAAAAATAAATTTTACAAAAGACCTACCAAAGCAATCAGTTCATCAGGATTATCGTTAACCTGATCAATACTTAGACTAAGAGTCTTTGGACTATCACCATTTCTCGGGTTATAATCAGCATCAGGGGTGTCTCTAAAACAGATGTTAATAACTTCTAATTTTAATAGTGACTTCAGCAACATTTACTCACAAGCTCATGATCACTTTCTCTGGATATCGTTGTCGCTGTTCAATGTATGTTCTAGTTGCAATAATTTCTGGTAAAAAAAATTACTGCTCCTCGGAAGTTCATATATGGATTTACGGAATATCAAATAGCTGAAGCCATTCATTCTATATAATGAGATATGGATAATATCAGTATATATTTGAGTCCATATATAGAGTCTTACAGAGAAGCATAACTTAAATATAAAAAAAAATTAAAAATACTCTAATATAATTTGACATCAAGAAATTTCTATAGGGAAATTCAGAGCATAAGTGCTGATAAAATCAATAAGTTATAAAATGCATGTTTACTTAAAATTTTACTAACCTTACCGGCTGACAATACTGTCAGATGATGTGAGTTTTTTAGAACCTTAGATGATTAGATGTTCATACCGAATGTTTATAAAACTGTCTTGATTCTCTCGATGCAGATAATTTGAGCTAGATCATATATAACATCTCCCTTATACGATATAATATAATCCGATGTAGTGTAACGGCTAGCACGGTCCGCTTTCACCGGGCAGACCGGGGTT
>JAJMCJ010000257.1:0-12314 GCA_030572875.1 Wickerhamomyces kurtzmanii | reverse complement strand
CCAGAAAAAAATCAGCTTGGAATCATCAGAGGTTCTCAGTTCCCTTACCAATAGTATAACACTCAGAAAAGGCATTTATTAAGAGCTTAGAATGAATAGTTAGTTGATAATTCAATCGACGGAGAATACTTTCAGATAGTTCACGTGACGCACACACAAGCTATCGGATATTAAAGTAAACATTTATGCAAAGAGTTGCAATGTATTATTGGATTACTATCAGAGTATTTGATTGGATGACCCATACATGATGTTTATGTTTTACAAATGAGCTGATTTAGAATGTCTTGTTATATATATAAACAGGAAGTTGTAGTTTTGGTTACAAATACAATGTGATCATACCCGAAGTGAAAAGTTTATAACGATGGCACTAACAGAAGAACAGAAAAAAATAATCACTGCATCTATTCCGTTTCTGGAAGAACATGGAGTTGAGCTAACTGCAACATTCTATAAAAGAATGCTAGATTCGAACCCGTCGGTTCGTCCTTTATTCAATAAGTCTAACCAGGCGACAAAAAAACAGCCAAAGATTCTTGCTTTTGCACTATGCGCATATGCTAAAAATATCAATGATCTAACACCAATTTTGGGATTTGTTAGACAGATTGTCGAGAAACACGTTGGGCTGCAAATCATGCCTGAGCACTATCCGATTGTTGGCTCGAATTTGTTAGCAACTCTACACGATATGCTGGGCGATGAAGCTGCAACACCAGAATTTCTGAAGGCTTGGGAGACTGCTTACAATGATCTAGCTGATATTTTGATAGATCTAGAAGCTAAAAGATATAAAGAAGTACTGGAAACTGAAAATGGCTCCTGGACAGGCTTTAAAGAAGTGGAAGTTTTCAAATTAGAAAACGAATGTGAGTCGGTCAAGTCTGTTTATTTGAGACCAAAGACTGGTAAATTGTCGAAATTTTTTCCTGGGCAATATATCACTCTGAGAATTCAACCAGGTTCAAAGGAGGAAGAAACTTCAAGAGAGTATTCGCTGTCAAATGATATCACAGATACATTAGAATATTACAGAATTTCTGTTCGTCGTATTAACGGAGGTGTTCTTTCAAATTTCATTCACGATGAATTGAGAATTGGTGATACTATTAAAATAACTTCACCTTACGGCAAACTAATCGAAAATGCAGTCAAAGAAAAGACAGTTCAAAAGCCTACGATTCTTTTTGCGGGTGGTATTGGTATTACACCATCCATTTCACTAACAGAATTTTATGTGAAACAAAACCATTCAAAGAATTTCTTTTCAATTGACTTTATCAACCATTTGGTTGAACAATTTTCCAAACCTAAAGTCCACTTTTATTACTCAAACTCAAACTTTGAGAAAAGAGCATTTGGTGACTGGTTGGTAGAACTTGCTAAGGATAATCATAATTTAAAGATACATGAGTTTGTTTCAAACATTGCAGATAATGAAAGCGAATTTATCAATTTAAAAGAGTTCGAAAGAACAGCTCCAAATTATGAAATTTTCAATAGAAGGGTTGAGTCAAATGATTTGTCGTTTTTGAATAAGGATAATATTAACGACTTCAATTATTACGTGGTTGGTCCAGTAGCATACATGACGCAAATCAACCAAATACTGACCTCGAAAGGACTAGAGAGTACTAGAATCAATTCTGAACAATATGGGCCTACTGCTGTTTAATGACTCATGCATTCGCTGAATATTTATTCATATACTGTTATTTTCCCTAGTTTTTTCAGAACTCTCCTGTTATAGCTGAGTTTACATGTTTTTGTTTTTGGAGCGACCAAATAAATAGAATCAAACTCTGTATTTGACTGATATGTAGATCTGAGAGCTGAACGTCTGTTCCTGTGTACCATACTAGCGAAAAACTATCCTTACGATGCAGACATAATAGAGAACAGCAACCGTACCTCAGCAATGCAGCTGAGCATTTGAAAACAATAGCACAATACTCTATGGTTCTGGGCAACCTAGACATTCAGATCCATGTTCTTGTAATAAATAGGCAAGTCACGGCCCGATATCAAACATGGCTTCTGATTGCCTAAATCGTTCCCTGAAAAAATGGTTTGGATCTGTTTAGAAAGGAGGTAACTAAGATTCTATACGGATTAAGTTTACTTCCAAGCCTGAAAACCTATCATCATTTACCTGAAGTTGAGTACCAGTACCGTCTGTCCATAGATATCATGAAACGGTTATAAAAGGAGTTTAAGTAAATAATCCGACTATTCCCGGAACAAGAACCTGAAACAGGTCAAAACCGTTGAACTGTTTGTAAATCTCTGTTTTGTTAAAACGTTTTACCGAATAAGAAATCTATATTTCTCAGTATAAACGATCAAACTGGAAACTGTGACAGGTTTAATGACTATATAGTTCTGTTGAGCCAAAAAAAAACCATAGAGAATCTGTTCAAAGAAGTTGAATTCAAGAAAGGAGATCTATCAACGGCCAGCCAATACGTACTTTGATATCCATCATATCCATTTAAGAAGTTCAAGTAACGTAAAGAGTTAGTGAATGAAATCAAGCCATGGCGGAGATTTTATACTTGGACTCGTGTTCTTCTAAAGAAGAGATTGATGAAAACTGCGATAGCTTTTGTCGTTGCTTAAACCATGCTGAAATTCGGACTTTTAATCAGTTCTCAAATTTAGTTGAATATTTAGCTATCAAAGGTGCCTCTGAGACTGATCTGGACTATCCTATAATTGTTATAGTAAACGATGCTGTAAAACAGGGTACAGTTTCAAGGTTGAATTCCTTATCGGTTGATTCGTTTGAAAGATTACTATCGAGTTGCTATGGCCATTTGAACGTTGTAATTTATCGACTGAGTGAGGACCTGAACTACGACGAGATAAGCACTGGGATTTTAAATTATAACAGAGCTCTGAAGAACAGATATATTAGAATGAAGTCTTGGACTGGCTTAAATAATGATGCTACTAGTAAATGCTCTTGTATGAATAGCATGTCAAACTGTTTGAATAGAATATTGTTTTCTGATGACAAGGTGACCGCTGAAGGAATCGATGACCAGTGCTTGATTAACCTGGTAAACGTTGAGATTGATTTTAAAGAATTACTGCTCTTAAAGAAATCGGATGATTATTATTTGCATTGTATTGGCAACTGGGGATTTCCAGCTCATGATTTATCGTGTGATGAGCTATTGATTTGTGCATTTTACATGTTAAAACATGTTTTCAAAATACTGAACGACAAAGATTTAGTCTTGAATGATAATGAGCTCTTAAGTTTCTTGTTTGCTGTTAGAGATTCTTATCGTTCAAGCAATGCGTTTCATAATTTCAGACATGCTGTTGATGTATTACAAGCAACTTTTTATTTTTTAATCAGATTGAATTTATTACCTAAATTTGAACAGTACACCACAGATTTAAAAAGTCATCCTCTTCATCGATTTGAAAATAGGATCACTTTACCAAACATTGATGAAACTTCACAAAATGATTATGAAACATTGCTATTATCACCTTCACAAACATTAGCGCTATTAATATCTGCCATTGGTCATGATGTTGGTCATCCTGGTACAACCAATGCCTTTTTAACCAATTTTAAGACTCCCGTTGCAAACATTTATTCCGATAAATCAGTTTTAGAGTCTTTCCATTCAGCAATTTTTCAAAAGCTGTTATATAGACACTGGCCCTATTTATTGAACAATATTCATTCGCTGAGTAAAAATGATCCATTAAACACAAAAATTCTAATAATTGAAAGTGTTTTGGCAACAGATATGGCAAACCACTTCCAATATATTGGTAAAATAAACGAATTGAAAGATATAATTCAAAAAAATAAAGATTTAAGAAACTTTCAAAAAACTTTAAAACATTCAGAACTTTTATTGTCGTTGCTTATAAAATGCGCTGATATTTCGAATGTTTCAAGACCATTAGAAATTAGTGCAAAATGGGGAGTTGTCTTGTCAAGAGAATTGTCAGAATTGACAATACTAGAGAAAAATTTAAAAGAGAATTTCAATATCAACGAATTTGTTGATGAGAAACAATTATCAATTCCAAAAACAATTAAAGATTCAATTTTGGAAAACCCAGGCTTACCACATGGGCAGCTATTTTTTATAAATACCTTTGCAGAGTCTTTATTCAAAGAGGTCGTCGAGATTTTTCCAGAGATTAAATTTACCCTTGATATCATACAGGAAAACAAGAATTATTGGGATGGAATTACAAAATAATTCTCATTTTTCTCGAACATACATACTATATTCTGGTTGGTTTATTTTTTTTACATAGTTATTTTCTTTATTCAAGTTATTATCATAGAACTCTTTTATATTATCATCATGTTTTCATTATTTAAGTTTATTCACGGGGATACTACATTCAAATTTTTTTCTGCTATAAGGTGTTTGAATATTTAAATGTTTATATTTACTGATATTAATCGCATTACAAAACTTACGTAAATTGAATCTTAAATTTATTTTATAAAAAAAGTATATGATTTTAAAATCGAAAAATAATGTTCCAGACATTCTGAACGTTGCCAGACACCTTTAAGTGCTATTTTCGAAATATCATAAATATGCAATATATATATATATATTGCGACGAAGACTCAATAAACGATCAATAAACTAGGATAATTACTCTTCAATCAAAGTATTCTCACTAGCATATTTAACAATATCAAAAGCTTTAATTAATTTTCTTCTGGCACCTAACGCATTAACTCCCATCTTCTCCAATTTTGAATCATCATAATAAACCAGTTCCTTCCATGGAATATCTTGCAAGATTGGCGTATATTTATGCAATCTTAACGACTTTAACCATGAAGGGATATCATTTAAAAGTTTTAAACTTGTGATTTGTTTTTCATTTATAGCGGGCGATTTTGGCGATGACGGAGAAGATTGTAGTAATATATGATTAAGATTCTTTGGCGTTGCTGTTGACAAATTCTGTAATGAATCCACCTTATAAGGAGTTTGATTATAATCTTCGGATGCGAAATTTTTATTTGCGAGATTCAAATGTGCAAATTTTAATAGTCTATCATCTGTGTTTTTGGATTGTTGCTGCTGTTGGGTTAAATATTCATACGTTGGTTCCAATGATTGCTCCAATGATTGTTCCAATGCTTGTTGATCTTGAGACTGCGATCTAACTTTATTACGATGCTTTTGTAATACTCTGGCAATAGTTGGTGATCCGTTCATTGTCCCATAGTAGCTGATTCTATTAGCTGCAGGTGGAACAGAAGACGCGTTTCTGTTGTAGAAATTATTATTGCTACTGTTGACTTCATTATTGGTGTAGTACTTATTATTTGCAACAGTATACGATTGTCCTTGAACTCTACCTCTTGATGAATTATCATCGTTGATACCATTATTGTTACCCCTTTTTTTATTTGAGTCCAATTGTGCCCTCGAATTTATAGTTGACAAAGCAGATAATTTTTGAACAGCAGAGTTATTGAAATCCTCATATTTTATTGGTGTTTGGGACATTTGCTGGGCTAAATTTGTGATTTCATAGGCACGACGTTGCATAAACCCATTTTCTGCAATAATTGGATTGAAGACTTGATTTATACTGGCTTGATGCTGCTGGTCATGGTGCTGCTGCATGGATGATGTATTTTTTAGAGGCGTATGATTGTAATCAAGGTCATTAGAATTTGAATGGCCATGCTTTTTAAACACTTTTGAATTATATGGATCAGCAGATCTTGGTCTGGTAACATCAGCAGGAGAAAAAGTTTTACCTAAATGGTTGGAAGGAGATAGATTTCTCTGTATGTTTGGTGATAGTCTAGATTGAGTGCTATTTAAAACTGAATCCAGAGTTAGCGGTTCGTTATCCAGGACCTGCTCAATAGAGTGCGATGGTATTGGACATGCGATAATGTTACTTTTCGATTGATTGAGTTGAATGTCAGGATAGTCGTTCAAATTATTTAGTTTATTCTTGGTGTAATTCAAAACATCATCTGATAGAACTGGTAACAGGTTATCAATAACAACTAATTTTTGCGAATAATTTAGTAAGCCTATCCAGTTCAGCAAGTGGTTCAGATCGTTATTAAAACTCATATTATCAACTTGCTGCGAACTTAATGGCCGTTCAGGTATATTTGACGACAGGTTGGTTTGAGAACTTAAAGGTCTTGATAAATCGTTGAAATCGTTACTGATATTAAGCTCCTGGGCACTCAGCGGCCTAGAATCCAAAAAGTTCAGGACCATGTTATCATTCGTATTGATTCTTCCACTTAACAATGGTGACATTACATTGTTATCTTTTGGTTCGAATGCATATCTTGAAGCTGGCGGTGATAGAATCGCAACATTCGAATTACCCAACGATGGCGAAAGTAAAACTTTTGTGCTTTGTGAATTTAAATCCTGTGAAGAATGGTCCAAGATGCTTAATGAATCAGCATATTGAGGAGGCGGTGAGAGAAGTGCTGTTGGAGTAGCTTTTGGTTTTGCTTGTGGTGATAACAGCGAAGCTCCAGGATGACTTCTTGACGTTGAAGGGGATGACAAAGAACTGACAGGGTTCAGTGAAATCTTTTGGCTCAACGGATTCAAACTGTTCTGCTCATTCATCTCGTTAAATACAGACATACTATCAAGGTGAGTATTTCAACTGGTTCTCTTACAACGGGTTCTTGGGGTTATTGATAAATTTTTTCTATGCTCTCCTCTTCAACGGAAAATAATTAAAAACAATTCAAGAAAACCAAAAAACTCGGTACAGGAGCAAAAACACCAAAAGGAAGATCTTACAGTAATTGAAATTATGTTTTCTTACGTTTTGGTAAAGTCATAGAAAACCATCCTCCTTCTTCATGGCATACTAATTTTTTAAAAGCTAGGGCACCCAACCGCAAATATATAAACTTATAACGTTGCCCCTACCAATACGCCGTATTAAGCAATATATCCTATTTAGTACATTATCTACAATTTTTTTTAATTTAGATATTAATGAAAACTATTTTATTCTTTTAAACAGATTATTTCATAAACAGGTTGGTAATTATACATGTATTCTAAGAGTCATTGAACTCATCAGGTAAATATTTCGTTAGCAGTGGCAGCGCACTTTCTTTTAAATCCTCATTGTTCTCATACAATTCTTTCAAGACATCAATACAAATCTGCTTGACTGGAGGTCTGAACAAGATTAAGAATTGTAGAGCTTGGAAACCTAATTTTGATCTTGCAGGATCAATACACAAAGATTTAACCCTCATGACTAAATCGTTGTTCAGGAAGGGCAAGTCCGATAACAGTCTGATAAAGATTTTTCTATCGTTGGCTTCTAGAAATGGAATCATACTATCTAAAACTTTTGCAGTCCATTTTAAATATATTGGTGTTTCGATTTCAGAACTGTCGTTCATATAATCGAAGTTTTTGTTGAACTCAGAATACCATTCTTCGTTTAGCCATTCAATCACAATATCAATTCTATCATGGATATTAGCTAGGAAATATTCAAAAATCGAATTTCTGATTAGATCACTTAAAACCTCGCTGTGTTCATCATTGCCTTCGTCATCACCTTCTACGTCATTATTCAGACCTCTTGTTGCCAGTCTTGTCAGCAATATCAGCCAGGAGTTTTTTTTCCAATCGCTTATTGCCACTTTTGAAATTTTAATCGAGCTGTCCAGGTTACTTTCATTTATATTTGTGTTATTATTACTGTTTCCCATCATTGAAGACAAGCTTTTGATGCTCATATTACTTAGCTTGAAGAAATGCTGAATTATTATATTGATATGGTTTTTTTTTTCCTCCAAGGTTAACAAATTTGGTGATGGTAAAGTAAATATTGAATCTGGAACAAAATCGTCTATTTTTTCAGAATCACTCATTTCGTCATCTGAAACTGAGGTTTCTTTTCTGGAAATACCAGAGTTGTTTGCATTATATGTTAAGTCTAATCGATTTTCAACCAATGATCCGGGTGTCTTTGCAGTTAAATCTGTATACCTTGTTGAAATAATACTCAATGCAGCGGTCAACTTACTCGAATCTGCATTCGAAATAGCAGTCAAGGCAATATTTATTAAAACGTTTTGTGGCAACGAAGAAATGTCAAATTTAGCTAACTCATCGTTCGGATTAATTAATGTGAACAATGACGCATATGAGTTATCATCAATTTTTGGTGACCCGTTATAAAATCCAGCATTACTACTAGGTATAACGGCGTTTGACACTGGTGGTGTAAGATTAGGTTCTTCTAGTTTGAATTTTTTTCTCTCAATTTCATCAGATGAGTTATTCAATATGCCTCTTTTCTTTTGTTCATCACCCTTGATTGCCAAACTACTTGCAATTTTTTGAAATTTACTGAAATTTGGGTGTGATTGAGGTACTATATTAGATCTTAAACAAAAATTAATAAAATTTTTGAAGTTTCTATCAATGAACCTTTTTGATAGCTTAAATTTCAAAAAATCGTCGTCTTTAAATTGAAATTTTTTATTAGAATCGAATAAAATGATCGTGTTCAAAATTTTATTCATCGAGTTTGGTCTCTGTTTCATAATAAAAATTAAAGAATTAAAGATTGCCGTGTAAACCGATACAATCAAATATTCTTCATCATTAAGATAGTTTAATAATAAATCCAATAAACCTTTAGCTTCAGCATCTAGATTTCTCGATAAAACAGGATGATTATCAGATATATTAGAAATCGAAATTTCGTTATTATTTAGCTTACGCATTCTAGGGTCTTTTGGCGAAGACGGAGTTTGAACAATGATTATCTTAGCAATAAATTTAACAATAGACAATTTTGCTCCAATCGACTTATTTAGATCATTTTCGGTATCGTCAGAGTTTAGTGGATATGCAGTATGCCATTTCGATAATATTATACTTTTTAAATTCGAAGTTTTATCCCAAACAACTTGGTTCGAAGTCTTAGCACTGTTATAAAGGGTTAGTATTCGTACAAAATTATGTTCCAAGTTCGAATTATACCCACACAAAATCGAATACTAGGTCGTAGATATTTGTTAAAGTAAATATAACATTTTTGAATACGGTAACATCTCTAACGTAGACTAAAACTAATAACGCATCCACTATTGTAACAGATAGTTCTTGTTTTTGGTTAAAAGAAATAATTTTGCTATCAATGGCAAAAAGATCCTTGAAAAATTCAGATGACCATTGCTGAATCTGTATTGAGGTTGTTGATTGTGACAAAGATACAACCGTTTGTAATACCGTCGGCATCAAGTGCGGGTTTTGAAATGCTAATGTCTTAGCTTGATTCAGCTGAAAAAGCTCGTCCTGATTTGACATAGATTTTAGTTTCAATTGATAGTGAAGTGGTCGTCAATCAAGTATCAATTAATAGGAATGTGAAGCTGTATACAAGTTGTAACTAAAATCAAAAAATCTTCGAAGTAATGGTTGGGCGTGCTGGTGATTACATCATTGAGTAAAACACAGAACGATCTGAAAACTGTTCTGTCACGGGACACATACCAATATGGAAAGTTTCATAAAATATATTTTAATTAAAGGACGAGTATATAAATAGAGTCAGATCCATTTTGATCTTTCTGTATGAGCCTAGGGTCACAGAAGAGTTTTAGACTGAAATTTTCTTAGTCACAGTACACCGGTGTATCCAAGAATAAAATGCGAAAATTGAAGATCGAAGACGACATACTAAGTCCAATAGATGAGTTTGAACTACATATTTTAACCTTAAAAAAATCTATTGAGCTTAGAGATCAGGAAATTCTTGATTTGGGAAAAGATCTGGCTGGAAAGGAAAATAATATCATTGAATTGACGGAAAAGCTGAAAGCCCAGAAGGCAGTCGGTAAACGAAGAGAAGACATCGATAAAGATATTATAAAAACCAAGGAAGCGCAGATCTTGCTCATTAGAAGAACCATGCAAAAGGAAATTGATGATATGAAAAAGAGGAATAAAAATCTCCAAGAAAGTGTTGAGTTTCTCGGGTTGCCGCAGGGTTGCCAGCGAGACGAATATGATGAAAGAGTTAAAGCTGTCCAACAGCCCAACCAGGTATGCCGGTGTGGAAAGCTAGCCATCGCTCAAGAATTGAGCAATAAAGACAGCACTACTGAGGAGGAGAGGAAGGCGATTATACGTCTGAAGAAGTCTGAGGTAGATCCTGAACGTAGACTTAGTGGTAGTTCTACGATAGCCCGTAACATGGAAGAAGGATCAGTAGCATCAAACCAGAAGATGATAGCTTTAAGAAAACAGATTATTTCATTGAAAGGACAGATTGGGGAGAAAGACAAGGTAATTGAGCAAAACAACGAAACGATGAACGAGGGTGAAAGGATTGTTCAAAATAAAAGTTTTGAACCGACATCCTGTTCTTCAACTGCAGAACGCACCCATGCCTGTATGAAACAACCAGTGAATAAACTGAATAAAAAGAATGAAGGACTTTTTGAAATATCTGAAATAGAATTTGAAAATAGAATTGCAGGTGCCAAGCAGATGAAACCGCAGATAGGTTCCATCTTTGCAGTGCAGCCTCTAATTGAAAGATCACAGGACAGAAGAAGTAAAGATTCATTGTTACAGGACATACATTGCGGACCATCTGACAACATAAATCCAGGTGAATCTAGAGACTTGCAATTGTTAAAATCCTCGGTGAAGGAATCCTGTGGTCATAAAAGTTCTTCAAGAAACATTAGGAAGTTGGAGCAAGAAAATGCAAAATTGAGAACGAGGTTAAAACAACGTCCAAAACGACATGAAAAATCTATTGGAGAAGTCAATTCACTAATATCCAAAAATGAAGATTTGTTATCCAGATTGGATGTAGGAAACGAAAGATTGAAATTATTAACTGATTCTTTGAACATACTCTTAGAAAACTTTACGGCATTACAAGCTCAGCGTGATATAATTCAAACGCAGAATTTTCAATACTATAACATTACTAAAGAATACGAAAAGAAGCTTAGTGATTTAATAAATAGCGCTACTACAATAACAGATTCACCAACATTATCGTTCAGAGACTTTGATACAAACGAGTTCGTTAAAACTTTAAATAACGTTGCCTATGATGAATTAAAAAAAACTTGACAAATTATATTTACGATGATAGCACAGAGAATGTTTGTAGATGTTTCCTAGTAGTAACTGATTTACTAATATATATAACTGGTGGCCTGGGTTCGTAGTATTTATTAATTAATCATTCATATCATAAAACCAAACCAAAAAAAAGAATTCCGATACGGGGAGTCGAACCCCGGTCTGCCCGGTGAAAGCGGACCGTGCTAGCCGTTACACTACATCGGATAATTTGAAAGTTTTGGAGATATTATCAATATATTCATATCTTTTAGAACAATAAATAACCATCAATAACTACAGGTCTACACATGATTGTATTTAGAGCTAGTGTATTTAGAGCTAGTATATTTGCTGATTTACAGAAAATTAAGATAAAAGCCATATTTTAATTTTGAAAAACTCTGGATATATATAAGACACGTACAAATAGAAAAAAGTAGGTTGACATGAAAATTTCTATAAAGGACATCTGACATCAACAATAAATACATACATTAATAGACAAAAATGAATTCCATCCTTAATCTTTAGGGCCAATCATGTTTTCGGGTCTAACCCATTCATCAAATTCCTTTTCATTCAAAACACCTAGCTGCAATGCCGATTCTTTTAATGTTAAACCCTTTTTATGGGCATTCTTAGCAACTTTGGAAGCTTTGTCATAGCCAATTTTTGGATTCAGGGCTGTTACTAACATCAAGGATTCATGTAACAATTTATCAATTTTTTCTTTATTTGCTTGAATGCCGTCAACACAATGAATTCTAAAAGAATTTGAGCCATCTGCCAATAGTCTGATTGATGACAATAAATTAGAGATCAAAACAGGTTTGAAAACGTTTAGTTCAAATTGACCCGATGCACCTGCAAACGTAATTGTTGAATGGTTACCAAAGACCTGAGTACATACCATAGTTAAAGCTTCATTCTGGGTTGGATTGACTTTACCTGGCATAATCGAAGAGCCTGGTTCATTTTCAGGTAATGATAATTCTCCATAACCACATCTTGGGCCGGATCCCAGATATCTAATATCATTTGCAATTTTGAACAAAGAAACTGCAACCGTATTCAAGGCACCACTTGCTTCAACGATCGCGTCATGTGCTGCCAAAGCTTCAAATTTATTTGGTGCAGTTTTGAAGTCAATACCTGTTTCTTTTGAGACTTCTTCAGCAATTTTTTCAG
>JAJMCJ010000256.1:0-12428 GCA_030572875.1 Wickerhamomyces kurtzmanii | reverse complement strand
TTTACCATTATTAGTAATATCAGTGCTGGTCTTCTTGATCTCCTTCAATCGAGATGGATCTACAATTAAATTGAACAAGTTTTGAGCATCCAAATTATTTAACCATGTTAAACTTCTATTTGGATGAACTTTTCCATCACATATGCCTTCATTACATGTCTTCCAGTTGATAATTATTTTCGTTGACCATGGAAATAAACCATACTTTAAATCCATTTGATCTGCTGTTGAACTACTACTTTCATGGTAAAGTTTTAAAGTTTCTTTGATCAGTTCAGCTTCATCAACTTTCTTCCCGGAAACATCAATCATTGGTTCATGTACTGATATGCTTTGAATGTGAAACTTGATATCTGGTGATAGTATAAAATTGGAAATGATGAATTGTAGCGTTTTTATCGTTGTATGATAAGTGACTGGTCCTCTCAATATAGGCAGATATGGATGGCTTAGAGGACATATCCTCAATATAATATTAGAGGATAATTTGGAGGACGGAAGCAATTTGGTTAGTAATTCTGGAACACATGTTTCTAATAATTGAATCATTTCACCAAGGTTTGCCTTCCGCTCTTGCTGGTTTCTATCCGGTTCTTTTCTGCTATCTCCTGTCGAAAAATTATCGGCAAACTCGTCGACTGAGTTTTTTTTGGAATGGTATATGATAGGTCTAAGGGATTGATTTTGATGTGTTCTTACTAGAGAACTAGACTTAAAGTTTGTTGATAACTTACTGAAATGGCGGTGTATTTGCAAATTTTTAAACACATGTTGGCCTATAAATTTCATCTAGTCACAAATAAACCTCTCTTATTCGGTGTAGGATATAATTTAATCAAAAAAAGCCAACTCCAAAATAAACGAGCAGTAAATCCTTATTAATTAATGATAGTGATAGCAGTAATCAGGCACTTTTTTTTTCGATACATGCCTCCCTCGAAAGTAATTACCGGAATAAATATTTCCGACCAGGCGTTTTATTTTACATTTTTGATCAATATCTCGAAAGAACTCTATACTTAGGAACAAAGCACGGGTACTTAAAGGGAGGTTTATTGAAGGTGGAGCCTAAGGTTTTGTTTGTGGAAAGATAGAGAATTATGCCACAAGTCTATGATTCAGGTGATCCCTCACTTCCTGATTTACCTCTACATTTTGATAACGATTCAGATGTGTATTCAGAAAATGGATCTTTATCCACTGATTCAGAAGATTCGTTGACTAATGGCGATCGATTGGCATTGAGGAAAGGCAAAAAGCTTTTTCATGACGATGGCGAGAAGTCTATTAACGAGTTTCCTACAGTTGCTGCTCCAATTGAGCCACTGAAAAGATCACATACACGCTCAGGAGCCAAAAAAGTAGAGCCCAATTTTCCTAATATGAACAGCGTTATAGATGAATCAGACAGCAATGTCCTGCTAGTGACACCGTCGAGGAGAAAAAAAAAGAAAAAGAAAAGAAAGAATAGAAAATATTTTGATTCAAATTTTTCATCAACAGCTGCTCGAAAGAGGGTAGGGTGGGAACCAGGAATTGATATTTCAACAACCAATGTAATAATGTCTTCAATAGGCTCATCAATTACGTTCACCGATTACTCGGATGATAGATATAGAGTTGAACATATTGAGATTCTATCTGAATTCACTTCAGGTGATGACGATTCCGAGTTTTATGAGTCAAAAAATAACTTAGATGATGACAAAAATAGAAGTAATACCGATAAACTAAAAGATGTGTTAAGTTCAAGACCTAAATGGTCAAAGGTTAGGTGGATTAATGTAAATGGACTTTCTTGGGAAGCTATATCAATCATTGGTGAATTTTACCAACTTCATAGATTAGCTATCGAAGATATGATTGATATACCTCAAAGAACTAAAACTGATATTTATCCAAACCATCTGTTTGGTTGTTTGCCGCTTATAAAATTGGTGAAAACGCAAAAAGATCCAGATAATACTTCGAGATCAAAAAATTCTAAATGGACTAAGTTCAAAAAGTTTTTCAATCTGTACGACTATTTAGAGGAGGAAGAAGAAAAATTCAAAACTCAGCCAAGTGAACTCTCCAAGAAGAATTTGGATTTGAAAAGCCCCTCAAAGAATCTAACGTTAAGCGAAAAAATATATAAAAAACACGATATGAGGAGACTGAATGATACCATTTCAGGTTCAAACTATTCGAAGAGAAAACTTCAAGTTATGGACGCTCATAGGCCGTTGAGTTACAGAAACTTGGCAGTCGGGATAGAGCAGATGTCTTTTTTCATGATGAGAGATGGTACAATTATCTCGTTTTTTGAAAGTTCCGGTAATGACATTGAAAATGCAATCTTAAGTAGAATAAATGCAGATGAAACTATCCTAAGATCCTCATGTGATCCGTCTGTACTATTACAATCAATCATTGATGCAATCGTTGATTTGACATATCCTGTCATTACAGCTTATAGAAACAGACTAGTTGAGTTTGAGTTGAGTATTTTGACTAGTCCTTCGATGTCACATACGCAGGATTTACATTTAATGGTTGGGGAATTATCGACTTTAAGAAGATCAATTTTACCTATAACTTCGTTGGTCAATTCGTTAAAGGATCTCTCTAAGAAAGAGCTTATTCCTCTGTCTGATTCAAAATCAAGATATCCCACAGCAAATTCACAAATGTTTATTTCCTCAGCTTCGGAATTATATCTAGCTGATGTTGCAGATCACACACAGGCATTTACAGATGATATTGAGAGCATGATTAGCAGCACTCAAAATCTAGTTGGTTTAATATTCAATACAATTTCCGTTGAATCGAATAATGCGATGCAACAATTATCTTTGGTTACTGTTATCTTTTTGCCTTTATCGTTCTGGACCGGTTATTATGGTATGAATTTTGAAAAGTTCGGCGATTTGAAACAAAACGTTTCATATTATTGGAAAATATCAGTACCGTTCACTGTTGGCTTGCTTATTTTGATTACGTGGAGTTTTATTATGAAGTTTTTTGGTAAGACTAGAAGAAGAATAAGAAGAAAAATACAAGACATTAAAATAAACAGGGACATAAAACGAAAAAGACAGCTGAGAAGGAAAAGAAGACGCAGCGCAAGCGCTGTATGATTTAAACCTATACATTAATGACGTAGATATTTTCGTATATAGACTTATATATATTCATAAAAAAATAAACGAGATGTCCATTTATTGGTTATAGTACATATTTATATAAAGTCAATTTAAAATCATAACAGAGCCTGAATTGCCTTTCGCAATTTTTCAGCTTTCCCAGATTCACCTTCTGCGAGTGCTTTCAATTGATCTTGGGTATATAAATTCAGGTTATTTTGGAATATTTTTATCATCTGCTTACTTTCACTAGATTTAATATTACCGTTAGCCCATCTTTTAATTAATTCGTCAACTTCTTTTTGCAATATTTGAACTTGTTCATTTTGAGATAAATCAATTTCGTCAGTTCGTTCATCAATCCAATTCCACAAATCGATTTGTTCACCAAAGTATATGTCCTCTTCTAATTTGTTATTTGCTTTCATATGGTCATCAAATAAATTAAATGATCTTGAGAGATTATCGTTTTTGAGAACATGTAATATTCTTACTTGAGTAATAAACACCAAAATCAAAAGGACTATAGTAATGTAAGGAAAATAATTTGTTATAGAAAATTTCGGTTGAGGATTTAGGACTATATTATTGGAAATGTCACTCTGAGTGATTGGAGGCTTGGTTTCTTGAATAGCTTCCTCTGTCTGTTCGAGCTCATCAGAATTGAGGGTGACATCTTCTGTTATTTCATATACAATTTCGGATATCTTTTTCTTAATCAATGGAATTAAAATCTTTGTAGCATTCTGTTGACCAGTTAAACAACTTTTATCAATCATACTTTTAATCCAACTACTTCCAGTCCAGTCCACCCAGAATGAGAGTAGAAATTTAGTTGTATTGTTTGGACCCCATGAAATTACATATCTTGTTTTAACAGAAAAAAAGCCTCCACTTGGAACATCAGGGGTGGAAGTAGAAGATACAATGTTGATACTTGAATGATAATCCATTTTTTTAATAGTTTCAGTCACAAAACATTTTGTTGATTTGGGACCAACCGGAAAATTTAAAGCTTTAGAATAATTGTAAGTTCTTTCTTTTTGACCTTCAGTGTTTGCTTCATATTTTGTAAACTGTGAAAATTCTGTCGAGTCTTGTGATTGTAAAAACTCCCTAGTAAAACTTGTATTTGAACCAAAAAGTACATCCATCAAGATTCCTGGTGAGCAATCCAATATTTCTTTGGCTAAAACGATTTCATTATTTGAAACAGGATCATAATCGAATGGGCTTTCCTGATGCGCATCTGGACCGAGATTTTTATAACCAGAATCTTCCTTCACCTTAAAAACTCTCTGATTTGAAGATGTAATACCCGGAAAAACAGCAGAGACAGTCTTAATGTCTGTTTGTTCATAATCCTGATCATTCTCCTCATTTTCACTATCGTTGTCATAATCATAATCCTCGTCATCTTCATTATCACTTACACTAACATCGTTATCAGAATTGTTTTCAGAGAGTTGGTCGTTTCGAGTATCACTGTCTATTGACAACATTGCATCTTCTAATTGCTCATCGTTCTCAAAAATATTAGAGATGACACTCATATCTGTGGGATTTGTTGTTATGGTGGTCGAACTCATCATCGCCTCAGAGTTGGAATTCTTAAATAATTCCATGTTTTCTTCTTGATCTGCATTAGATTCCCTTGATTCCCTATTTTGCATGGCAGCTTTATATACATCGTTTAAATAGGCGATCGTGGAGTCTCTAGAAATGAAGCTTGCAAAAAAATGTTTAGCCAGTTTTGTTTCTACCGCAATACCGTAAGGAAAGAGACCCACTGTAGAAGTTTTTTCAAAATTTAGAATGTCATCGTATGAAATAACTAAAGTTGTAACCCATCCCAATAATTTTGAATTGAAACATATGTTATTCTCTGTAACATACAGCCTGCCTTGAAGCAAAATCTCCCTACTTAGTGCACAACTAAAATCATCTAGTAATCTATCTTCAGGTAAGACTGATTTGAAAATATTATGAAATTCGTGATTTCTTGTTATACTTGCATATCTGTAATCTGTATTCTGAAATCTCTCCTCGACATATCTCGATGTATCGTATTTGTCTTCTTCTTGAACTTCTTTTTCATCAAACTGCAACGGGGAATCAGGCAATGAAGACTTTTCTTCTTCGATCAGTGGTGACTTCGGCATGTCCACCGAGTTGTAGCTAGAATTTCTTTTACTCTTTTTTGATTTATTTCTGCGAAACGATAGCATGTTAGGCGTACTATTGATATCTTTGGAATATGCAACAATGCCATTATTTCCAGTATATGAGATCTCACTTGGTGTTCTGCTGTGGCCTCCCATAGGCATGTTCAAAATTCCATCTTGCGATACTTTATTTTCTTGAATGTTTAAATCAGACTCTGAAGCGTTTCTTGAGTGAGAGTTTTCTTTGCCCTTCAATGATGATATTGATGAGGCAGCAGCAGAAAACATAGAATTAAGAAAACCTTGGTTAGCGGCAGGGGTGGTTGGTGGAGATTGCTGAAGCTGAAGTGCTGTTAAATCTGATATGGTATTATTGCTCATGCTATCGTACATCTTTGCTGATTCAACAACATCTGTCCTTGTTGTATGAGGATCTGCTGGTGCTGATTTAATTCCATTTATACCACTGCTTTGTGATGTGGACGAGTCTCTTCTACTACTATTGGAGAGTAGTACAGCAGAAATGACAGTCGGTTTTGGTGGTGATGTGATTGTATTCTGTGTTGGGGTTGCTGAGAAGTTAACTGGAGAGGAAAGTTCTGGAATCTCTTGATTCAGCTGCTCTTTAGAATCACCGGTCTCAAGTCTCAAACCTTTTGCTTTTATAGTGCTATCAAAATCGTTCTTCCCAGTTGATGAATCTGCAGATACAGGAAGGGGTAAACTGTCTAGAGATGACGGATAGGAATAAGACCAATTATCTTCCTGATCTCCCATTGTTTTATTGCTATTCAGACGAAACAACAGGCTTGGTTTTTCGAATTGTGACAACTCAGTTCAAAACAGGTTATTTTAGCAGTTTTGTAAGATAATCATAATTGAAATGAAACTGCCAAAAAGAAAAGTATTATCAAAAATGAGCTACTTCCGAGGGGATAAAATCTCGGTCCATATATATTTAACATATACAAATAATTGTCCTAATTATACTGTTCTTCCTTTAAGAATCCCTTCAGCAGCAGCTCTGGCTAGCCTTTCAGTGGCGATGCTCTTAGCAATTCTTTCCCTTTGGTCTAATCTTCTTGATACGAATTCACTCTGATCCTTCGCCAACAAAACCCTTAAGACAATATCTTCTGCATCAGCTTGTGCATTTACTGGATCCTCTTTTGCTTCCTTAGCCAGTTTCATAATTTCAGCTCTGTTTTTAGCAGAACCATGTGCTACAATTGTCTTTTGTCTTGCTAATGTACTGGACCTGGCCAGTTTTGAATCAATCCCAAAATAGTTTTTTTCCTTCAACGATTTGAGGACTGCCGGAGATAATCGTTCTACCTCGTTCTTCAAGTAATCGATATCCCTATCGTAGTAGACGGGAATCAATAATAAGTATTGATAATGCTCATTTTTCAAGTCTTCTAATGGTGGGCCTTGTCCAGAGTTATGGAAAAAGTCATAACATAACGCCCTTAACCATTCAAAAACTACATCTATTTCAACTTGAGTCAATGGTCTACCGAAACCTGGAATTGAAGACCTTGTAACACTGGCCATAGTCTTTGAGACCCATCCGTTGTTATTGTTATTCAAGGAAATCATATAAGA
The DNA here is from genome assembly GCA_030572875.1 of Wickerhamomyces kurtzmanii. Classification (NCBI taxonomy): domain Eukaryota; kingdom Fungi; phylum Ascomycota; class Saccharomycetes; order Phaffomycetales; family Wickerhamomycetaceae; genus Wickerhamomyces; species Wickerhamomyces kurtzmanii. Next base: position 5,533 of record JAJMCJ010000256.1, on the reverse strand, counting down.
AGTTTTTGCGCTAGCAACCGCTGGTAGTAATAATGAATCAGCCCTAGATAAAACAACTTTCCAAGCCTCTAACATAACTTTAAATAACAATTCATCAATCAAAGTATTCGCCAGTATTTGTAAATTCAAATTTAAGTAATCAAATAAAGGAACAATGGATTCGTAAATAACATCTCTGTCGGGTTTAGTCAATCCATTACTGCCACAAATTACTTTCAATGTAGATCTTGAAAATGCAAAGTCAATAAATTTTGAGAACTTTGCCACGATCAAGCTAGTTGCACGTTCTTGAGTTCTATTTAATGATCTATTAGCTCTACCAATGCAAAATATGGCATCCGTTTTCTCACTTTCCATAAGAACTTGAACTAATAATTTTCCTTGTAAATCTAGATCCAACCATAAGTCAGTTGGAATTCCATCATCTCTGAATCTTCTTGGATCCAGTTGGATTAATGTTCTGCCCAATAAATCGTGCAATCCAATTTTTGAAGAGTTATCCCAAACAGTGGCTGTTAAAACTCTTGTTTCATTATGATCCAGTACCAATTCAAATTCTTCGTCCCAAAGAGGATTTAAATTTTTGGAGATAATTCTGGTTTTACCAAGCTCTTTTTTTAAATGTGTATCGGTCAAACTTACTGAAGGATCCGAAAATCCTTCCGATGAACAAGCCTTTAAATTTTCAGCCTTGATAACACGAATGGTAAATAGATTATGGCTGTTTTTTACTTGAATTTCATCTTTAACTACTTTTGATAAATTTTCTGGATCCACCAGAGTTTCAAGCTCGTTCAGTTTGATAATCATTTCAGATAAGTTGTTTAAAGCAACACATGTCCTGCTCTTAAAATTGTAAGGCGATGGAGTTTCAACTTTATGATTTATGTTCGAAACTGCAGTTTTCATTTCGTTAAAAAACCAAGCACTCTTACGATAATCATCTTTATCAATTATAACTGGTTCTTCCTCTAAATCATCGATTATCAACAACATTACCTTTGAACTATAATAGACTAATGAATCCGACATGGCTTTAAGTAAAAGCGTATATATTTTTGTTAACTGTTTCTCGTTTTCCCAGTTTAAGTTTCTGAAAATGCTAATCATCTCATTGAACATTTTAAAGATGTCAATCACCGAGGAACTGTAATTCTTTTCCGAGCTTATGGGTATATAAGAATCATTTTGTAGACTTTCTCTGACAGCTGGAAAAATTTTTCCACAGCTCTCTGTACATAACTCATTCAAATATTTAACAAAAAATTTTTCTAAGTTGAAACTAAACTTTGAAATTGACGTTTGGGAGGAAATATCTCTCAAATGTCTTAGTGATTTATATAATCCAATAGCATCGGAAAAGTGTATCGGCTGATTTTTCTTTACAGAATAGCTTTCAATATGGGTCAACATATTTTTAACATCCGTTACAAATAACTTAATGAGCAGATCAGCGGCTTCATGAGAAATATAGATCTTGTCAAACAAGGGGTTTGGGAATCTTTTCTGTAAAAATTTGATATCATTATATATCTTATCTGATGTATCATGTATATGGTACATCTCTAAGCTGTTATCTCTTGGCAAGGCCTCTAAAATTTTGACATATCTGACTTCTGAAGTGTATAATATTGCATTTCGCAATCTCTTCAACCATTTTTTAGGAAGATCAGACCTTTCAATTGAGACAAATAAAGGATCAGTTACAATATATTCAAAATATAAATGTAAAAAAGGAGTAAATCTTGGTTTGATCTCACCAAATATTCTTGTGATAACATCTCTGATTGAATTCATTAGTTGTGTGTACGATGTTGTCAAATTTTTTATCCATATAGCTTTATCAGTTTTGGTCCATAAATGACGCGACTGAGAAATTGTTCTTTTTGTAATATTAAAAAACTTCTCATGTTTTTCAGCATTAATTTCTTCGTCCCTGAATATTGACAAATGTGCAGCACTATAAAGTAAACACATTTGCGAAGTTGTAGTTATTCTCCAATATTTACAACATTTTGTAATCAGATCCATTGAAGACTTTGTTAGTAGTTCTTGATTGTTAATATTATCTGTTTCAAAAAGTTTTATTGCTAAATGAACCAGCAACTCTCTTGGATTTTCTGGAATAAATCTCAACATTGGTCCTGGCTCTAATAATGATGACCTAGGTTTAACTAGCCCTTGTGGAGAAATTTTTTCAATTAATGAAAGTATTTCAGTTTTCTCAATAGATATCCAGTTATTGTAATCGTTGGAATCACTAAAATTATCTTCTATTGAACTCGTAGATAGATTGGTCAATATTGTACGCAATTCGGCGTCAAGTGCTGACTCACTTGCGGAATCCTTTAACCTGATTATATCTTGTTGTAATTTCACTTCGTTGACATCAAATATGTCGACCAGTAATTGTGCAGAAGATATATCGGATAATCGGAAAGATGGCTTCAAATAGTCTATCGTGTCACCTGGATCGTACTGTTTTGAATAATTTTGTTTTGTAGGTTTCAGAGATTGTTGGTGCTCTTTCAGTTTACCAGTGATAACATCTGAATTTTTTTCGGTACTAACAACTGAAATTAGTAGACTCACGAAAATGTTTGTTTGTCTGTAAATCTCTGACTTGATATCAATTTCTTCGTTCGTTGACAGTTTGTTCAATTCCCTAGTAGCACAAGTGACGAATAGAACTACGATATCTTCAGACTTTCTCATTGCTTTCGAGGAATCTAATAACTCATTATAAAATCTCAATAACGAACGTCTAGTATATGAGTCTGTAACTAAAGTATCTTTATTCAATGTGATTAACTCCAGCCTACTCTTTAATTTTGATGTTACCTCTTTCGACAATTTATCATTTGCTTCTGACGAATGATATGGCCACAAGTGCTTATGAGAAGATACTTTTGTAGGGGACGTACTAAACGAGCTAAAGCTGTTAGTATTACTGGTACTGACATTCAAGCTATTTCCCAACAACGGTTTCTTATTTGGTGTCCTGAATCTTGGTTCGATCTTGTAATCTAATATCACAACCTTTAAAACTGCTTCGTATAGAATTGATTTGTTTATCGAAGTATCTGGTGGTAATGTACTATCAATCGGAACTGACAAAGCTGATTTGAACGAGTCTTCAGACAGTCCAGAAGACTTGCTTGTATCTGTGACACGTCGTACACCCTGGTTCATTTTTGCGCTCTAGAATGTGTTTTAAGTTAAAATGAACGTTTTGTTTTGATTATATTTATTTTTTAATAAATATGTATATATGAGTGGCCATATCAAAACACCTAACGACATTTAATCTATTACAGAACTTGAGAAGAAATAATGAAGATTAACAATATTATACAAAATTATTGATACAGAGACAGAAGATAACAAATATGAATAAAAGGTTGAAAGTCAGATAAAAGAAAAATTCAGTTGGCCCAAAACATTAATGAGAATTTTAGCCCCAAGATAACACAAAAAAACCACATTAGCAAAAAATATACTCAATACCCAATTAAACAAAGAAAAATGATGTACTTAGCGAACAGAACAAGCAGTCATTAGTTTACTTCCTCCTCAGTAGATAAATGATCTGACAGAACTTTATTCAGGTTAAACATAGTCACTTTTTTACCAAATATGGGAATCATCTGCTCGTCACAAAGAATCTCCCTTTTGTCTTCAGGGTTTTGCAAATCATGAGCTTTGATGTACTCCCATACCTTCTTGACAACTTGAGTTCTGGGCAATGATTCTTCTTTCAGGAATCCTGCTAGTTTTGGACTTAATCTCAATAGTCTCGTCGATAGTGCATTATTTGAAGGAGCACCATCTTGCGTTTTTCTCTTCTTTTTTGCCGGCTTGGAAACTTTGTTTTTTGTTCTTAAATTATGGGAAGAGGAGTGTTCTAGTAGTTGTAGTTTAGCTGCTAGCAAGGCATCATCGTTTTCTAGTTCCTTTTTTGATTTTTTAGTAGATTCCGCATTAGTTCTTTCATCCATTAGCCTGTGGTAACGCCCCAAAATAAGCTCATTGATCTCTTTCTTGAAAAATTAAGTCAGTTTTTTAGTCAAAATCAGAGTTTTATAGTACATACCTTGCTGTTACTGAAATCAACAACGAATAGTTCTTGTAATGCGTTTCGGATCCTCTTTACACTAACTTTTTCTAAGTCTGAAACGCTTAAGATAGCCTGTTTCATTAGTACTGAATTTCCTTTTATCTCTTCAAAACATACATCTATTGTAGGAATATACTCTTTATTATTGAAATCCATTCTACAAGGTTCTTATCGTTATATTAGTCGATGCAATTGCTGTTGTTTTTTTGTAAGATAATTTTTTCACACAAAAGCGCAAATATACATAGATATACATATATTAACACAGATATATATAAATATACACACCACCACATATAATCATGAAGTCACTGAAATTGACATAAAATTACACAGGATTACAGCAATTATAATACATACAAAATTATAAAATGTAACGTTGATATTGAAGAGAGATCAAATATATGCAGAAATAATATATTATAAAACACAAGAACATATAGAGAAGTAACCGAAGAAAATAATCCATTAAAAAACAACAACAGAAAATACATATACAAAAATTAAAAAGAAAACAAGAAGTCCCCATATATAAACAATGCACTATCAATTACCACTATCTTTTAAATTACGTTTATGCTGTAATTCATTTCTTTTGATCAATTTTTTTCGTTCATCTCTTTTTAAGGTTCTTGGATCAATTAGCTCATTTGCAGTGCCTTTGACTTTATCTTCAATTTCGACCAGCCATTGATTATCCAAATCTTTATTTTTACCTTTGTAACCCCATTTAGGAACCCATTCCCCTGTGTTTTCATCGAAAACCATTTTGCCACTTTTTTCTTTAGCCTGAATACCTTTTTTAGCTGCAAATATTTCCCATTTGGTTGGTTCTTTGGCTTTTGGTAATGGTTTTTCTCTTGGTAATTCTGAGGTTGGATTTGGTAAGTGAACTAAGGTCATTGTCGATGATTGACCGGTTTCTGAACTGGCTGCTTCAGTTGTTGTTTTAATAGGCAAGGACAAAATTTGGTTAATTAACAATTGTGTGTTATCACGAGTTAAAGACTTGATATACTCTTCACGATCTTTATTTGTGATAGCTAACTGCTCATTCTCAATAGCATTTGGGTCAAAGGCAGATAAGTTACCAAGATCATAGGTGACTGGAATAGGTTTTTCAACAGTAACTGGTTTGCTTCAAGGTGGTGTTAGTGAGTGCCTCATTTTTTGCTTCATCTCATTTATTCACGATTTTTCCACAAGTATATGTACATAATCACCCGATAAACTTGGATCTATCTAGACTAAATGAGTGAATTCATTAATTAATACTAACAATTCAACTTCGTTAGACATTTTGCTGTTTGTGATGTTATAAACTAAATAAAAATTTAATTTATTACTTTCATAGTATAATTTTTTAATTTTTTTCAATGCAAAAATTTTTTTTAAAGGTTACGAGCACACTAAAAA
>JAJMCJ010000255.1:0-12510 GCA_030572875.1 Wickerhamomyces kurtzmanii | reverse complement strand
GAACCGGGGGCTCGAAGATGGCAACTTCGAATTTTACCGCTAAACCACTCGCGCTATTATAGTTTAGTTCAGGGAGAGTTCTATGAGTATGTGCAGGTAATTTATATGATTATAATTGATTAGACAATTAGCTAAACACCGGCTTGTCTACAATTTCTATCAAACACATACCCATTGACTCAGTATAACTTAAGAGATAATTACAAACCCTATAAACTTCTATCATCAATACCCACCTCGGTTTCAAACTCGTCATTACCCAAATCGTTTTCTTCGTCTAAATCAAAATCGAAATTTTCAAAATCCAGATTTTCGTTATTGCTGTTGCTATTAGTCTCTTGCAGTTCAATGGACTCCTCTTCGTCAAATCTATTCGTAGGTTTATAGCTTCTGTCGCTGTTGCCAGCAGTAATACCGATCTTGTCCAGGATGTTGTTTAGATTTGAAGTCTGTGTTTTTGAAGATTGGATAATTTCGTCCGCCCAGCTAACGGACTTCTTTGCTTTATGAGATTTATTGCTGTTGTTTAAAATTGAATATGTTTTGTTCGGACAGCTACTCTTGTAAAAAAGGAAATAGTAGCAAACGAATACGACTAGAATCACACTGATCATGAAAATAATAAAATGCGAATGTCGTTTGTAAACATTTGTTTCATTATCTTTATCAGCATTGCTATCTCCAAGGCTGCTGGTGTATGGATAAACTGGTGTGACTAGAGTATCACCTTTGATATCGTAATTGCCAACAAATATATCAAATATACCTCTTGACTCAAATGGCTTATCAAAAGGAACCATATGGCTTGAGTTATAAACGTTAACAAAAGTGAGGTTGTTTTCATTCTTGATTTCGCCAACTGATGAATTATCATACATCCAATTATAGCTCGCAACATCTTGAGTAAAAGCACCTAACTCTTTGATAACATTTTGAACACCAATATTATTACAAATAATGTCGTGATCCCCATTGAACAATAGCACTCTTATGTTAGACAAAATTTTTGGAAACAGTGCAAATGATGGTTTAGTTTTTTTATTTTTTAGTCTATTGGAGACTCTGTTATTGCATTCCCTCCAATTACCAATGATTGTTTTATTTAGATTCAAGCTAGAAACAACATATTCGTTTTGTAGAAAAGGACCAACTTGAGTTAGGTCAGGTGGCCAGTTCATTCCACAGCTTGGATAAGAATCTCTTAATCTATAATCATACATGTTTATGCATTGATTTTTTTCTACTACTGTATCCTGCAATATCAGATTTAGGATAGTTTCGCATTGATTGAATGAAAAATGATCATCAGCCTTTTTTTTATTATTAATTAGATTTTGACAGGCTTCTTGTTGTTTTAATAAGCTTTGAAAGTAAGGTTGATTTTGGTCAACCAGATTCTTTTCCATTGCGTACGGTAAATACGAAAGACTTTGTATATCGGGGGAAATCCAACCGTTACCAATCAACAATCCTTTTAGATTGAAGCTAGTTCCGTTATCATTATTGGAATTCATAATCTCATTGGCAAAGAAGGGAATATATTGACCAGCATAACTTTCACCGGCTAGATATAAATCATTGGATGAATCTTCTGGGAATGTCTCGAAATATTTTTTCAAAAACTTTAGAAACTTCTCACTAACTTCATGCAAATCAGTATCATACTCGTCAGTCACACTGAAGCCTGTACCCCCTGGCTGATCGACAAATACAATGTCAGCAGTTTCTATCCAGGTACCATGATTATATGTTACATTACCGTTTTGTTGAATTCTTAAAGGTCCCACCTCCATTAGCGCACCATCCATGGAAGAACATCCAGGTCCCCCGTTTAACCAGATTATGGTTTTATTGAAGTCTGTGTTTTTTTTGTGAAATTTCCAAAAAAAATAACTAGTCGACGAAGCTGAATCTATCAGCAAATGTCCTGAATGCATTTCTGGAATCAAGGAAGGTTCAAGTAAAGATAACCCAGGTAAGTCATCAACTGAAAATTTATCGGTTTCATTTTTTAGAAATTGTCCTTCTATTGGGAACGATAAGACAGGATTAAATATTAAAAGAAGAATATGTAGCAGTATTGTCGTATACCTCATTGATCTAATTTATTTTCACCTCACCTTTTCAGTGATGTCTTCGTGCCAATTTTTATAGGATTTAAAGGATTATAAAAATAGAATCGTTTTTTCTAAAATAAAATAAATATTGATTCGGACAGGTCTTTTTCAATCTACAACAAACATCAACTATCCAGTTTATATATATAATTGAGAAATTATTTGATTTATAAATAGAACTTAGGCACTACAGCAAAATCGAAGAATGTATACGTAAAACGTCTAAATAAATGTTAAAAGAAAAAAGTTTGAAAATAGGAGATCAAGAGTCAACAGAGACAGGTTCGATATTCCAAATAGTTTCAGAGTATTCCTCGATACATCTATCACTACTGAAATAACCCATATTGGCAACACTAATAATAGACTTCTTGATCCAGCTTTCTTTGTCCTTGAACTCCTCATCGATTAATTCTTGAGCCTTCAAGTAACTTCTGAAATCATCACTAACTAGATAGTGGTCGTGATTCTTAACGGAATCAAGCAATGGCTCAAATTCGTTCTCACCAAATTTATTGTTTTCAATAGCATTGAAAACTTGGGACAGCTCGGATGGAAGTATGACTCCATTGTCGTGATGTGCCTGTCTTAATGAAGGGACATTTTCTGCTAAATGACCAAATAAGAAAATATTGTCATCACCAATTTCCCTTGTGATTTCAACGTTGGCACCATCAACTGTGCCTACAATTAAACCACCGTTAAGAACAAACTTCATATTCGAAGTACCAGAAGCTTCAGTACCGGCAGTTGAAATATGTTCTGAAATATCAGAAGCTGGGACGATAATCTCAGCTTTCGAAACATTATAATCTGGGATAAAAACAACCTTCAAGAAAGAATCAACATCAGCGTCATTATTAACAACTTCAGCAACATTATTAATCAACTTAATGATAAGTTTGGCCATGTAATAACCTGGAGCAGATTTACCACCAAAAATATAAGCCTTTGGCTGGAATGCTTTAGGACGATCAGTGACTGGTGTTGATTTAATTTTCAAATATCTATGAATAACACCGAAAATGTTCATTTGTTGTCTTTTGTATTCATGAATTCTTTTAACTTGAATGTCAAATAAAAAGTCAGGATTGATATCAATATCTAAGGCATCTTTGATTAAACCAGCCAGACGAACTTTATTCTCATGTTTAATAGACCACCAATCACTTCTGAACTTGGAATCGTCAACAAAGTTCTCCAAAACTTTTAGATCCGACAATTTCTTCAAATACGAATACCCACCTAGCTTTTCAGAAATAAGTGCAGAAAGTTGTGGATTTGCCTGTCTTAACCATCTTCTTGGAGTTATCCCGTTAGTAACATTAGTAAACTTATCAGATCCAAAAATTTTCACAAAATCTTTGAAAATTGTAGTTTTAATCAATTCGGAATGTAGCTCAGCAACTCCGTTAACTTTATGACTTCCAATAATTGCTAAATTAGCCATTCTAATCTGCTTACCATCGGATTCCTCAATGATCGAAACACGACCTAGAATTTCAGGATCTTTTGGAAAAAGCTTTTTAACTTTTTCTAAAAAGTAAAAATTGATAAGATAGATCAGCTCTAAATGTCTCGGTAGAAGGTTTTCAAATAAGTTTAGAGGCCATTTTTCCAAAGCTTCTTGCATAACTGTGTGATTAGTGTAACCAAATGTTTCCACAACAATTCTCCAAGCGCTATCCCAAGTCAATTTTTCCAAATCAATTAGAATTCTCATTAACTCAACAATAGCAATGGTTGGATGTGTATCGTTCAGCTGAATAGCAATCTGGGAAGAAAATTCATTCCATGATCTCTTAGTCTTTTTATAACGTCTTATAATATCATGCAAAGAAGCTGAAACCCAAAAATATTGTTGTTTCAATCTCAGTTCTTTTCCTTTATAGAAATTATCATTTGGATACAAAACAGAAGTAATTGATTCGGCAGCCTGCTGTTGAGAAACAGAATCAATATAATCACCAGAATTGAACTTGGCAAAGTCAAATTCATCCGTTGGTTTTGCACTCCAAAGCCTTAGATTGTTAACGTTTTTGGTATCATAGCCTGGAACAGGAAAGTCGTATGCGATAGCCAGTACTCTTTCACCACCAATCCATTCTTTTCTTTCGACACCGTCATCATCAGTATAGTCTTTAGTGTAACCATAAAAGTTGATTGGAATTTGAATTTCGTTTCTTTCAATTTCCCAAGGATTTGTGAATTTTAGCCAGTAATCTGGAGTCTCAACCTGATAACCATCAATGATTCTTTGCTTGAAAATACCATATTGATATCTCAATCCATAACCCCAAGCTGGGTAGTCACCAGATGACAGAGAATCAATAAAACATGCAGCCAGTCTACCCAAACCACCGTTACCTAAAGCGGCATCTGGCTCTTTGCGGATTAAGTCTTCCAAATTAAAGCCTAAATCTTTGGTACTTTGGTCAATAGTGTCTCTAGTTTCCGTATTAATTAAAGCGTTGTCCAGAGCTCTACCCATTAGAAACTCCAAAGATAGATAATAGACTCTCTTCTGGTCTCTGATAGTCTGTCTCTGTTGGGTCTTATTCCAATTGATCAACAGATTATCCTTGATGGATATGGATGTTGCCTGATAAGCCGCTAGATCGTCACAATTGTATAAGGATCTTGCTAGAGTAGTCTCGACATGTCTTACAAACGACTTTGAAAATTCTTCAGTCGTTTCACTTTGAGTCACTTCGTACTTCTTCCATTTTTCCCTCGATTTCAAAGGTATGATAGAGTCAATGGACTTAATCTCATTTTGAGTATACCCGGTAAACCTCTTCAAATGATGAGGTTGAGGTAGTTCGTTCTGATTCTGTGCCATATTCAATGCGATATTCTAAGCAAAATTTCTTTGAAAACTACGTAATAGTCCGGCCTGAATTTAAACACTACCAAACAAGTTATAATGCCCGCGATAGCTTTTATATTTATACCGGTGTATAATTGTTATCCCTTGCTACTGGAACCAGACAAGGGAAGGCAGCATTATTATAAAGTAACCGAAGTTACACTAATTCATTGTTCACGTGATTATAATTATAATATGTCAGGGCACACTCGTTAAACATCCAGACCGAATATATAAACCTAAACACCTAAAAGAAGAGATTCGGATTTGAGCTCCGAGGTCTGAAATTATCGAATAGGAAAATAAAGAAAAAAGAAACACATAGCTTTTTAATTAATAAGTTAAATATTGAATACAACTTAAGCCAAGACGAGAGTAAAAATAGTCAGCCATCATGAGTAATAACGATTCTTTTATATCCGATGAGGAAGAGGAACTATGGTAAGTACCCTGATACACTGTTTTTGAGCTAGTCTCATTGCTACTGATACATACATGCTAACACGAAACCAGTCCATTATGTGTTGAAGAAATGGATATAAGTGATAAAAATTTCAAACCGTGCCCTTGTGGATATCAAGTTTGCCAGTTTTGCTACAATAATATTAGACAAAACCCGGAGTTGAATGGACGCTGTCCAGCTTGTCGTCGTCCGTACGACGACGAAAGTGTCGAGTATAAGGTTCTAACTAAAGAAGAGATCAGAAATGAACAGTTCAGAAGCTCTAAAAAGAACCAATTGAAGAAAGAAAAAGAAAAAAAGGAGAAGGAAATTGACAGTCTAAACAGGAAACACTTGTCCGGTTTAAGAGTCATCCAAAAAAATCTGGTTTATGTTGTTGGATTGAATCCTCCATTTTTGAATGATGAACTTCATACTGTTTTGAGATCTGATAAATACTTTGGGCAGTACGGAAAGATACTGAAAATCGTTATAAATAAGAGAAACCCCCCACCATCTGCATCAGGGTCTTCGATCTCACATCATAATATTGGGTTTGGTGTTTATGTAACTTTTTCTAAGAAAGAGGAAGCCACCAAATGTATCAACGAAATAGATGGTACATATATCGATGGTAGACTACTAAGGGCTGCGTATGGTACTACCAAGTATTGCTCAAGTTATCTGAGGGGTCAATCATGTCCAAATCCAAACTGTATGTTCTTACACGAACCTGGTGAAGAGGCAGATTCTTACACAAGACAAGATTTATCTACTAGACAAGGTTTGAAGATGGACGGAGAAAACGATACTTATAATAAGTACAGATCTTTTAATAATGGTTCATCCAATACACATAACTCTCACCACCACCAACAACAACAAGATGATGAAGTTGTTCTACCAAGAACTGCAGCATGGGGTTCAAAACCTTTAAATATCCCTTCCCCATCCTTAAATGGAAGCACACAACTGGCTAACCCTGAAGCATTCCCAACTTTAGCAGAGTCAATTTCAACAACACCATCAAAGAAGAAATTGAACTCGAATTTATCGTCAACAAATTTAGCTTCAGGAAATATTCTTAACAGTGGCAAAAGCTACAACAACTATGAAGAAAATGAACAAACGGCAATTCAATTTATTGATGAAACTATTAGCTTGTTAAACTCATATCCAAAAATCACTTACCAATTGAAATCCAATTTGATAGATTCATTAATTCTGGATTCTTTCCCTCCTTTGTTTGCTTTTAATAACGTTAAAGTTTCAAATAATTCTAACAAATCGGACGATAACTTGGGACTGAAATTAGTAAACTCATTAAATTCAAGACCACAACCACAATCAAACTTTGGTTATTTGCAACAACCACAGCCACAGCAACAACCACAGTATCAGCATTCAAATATCATGAAACTAAATACCGTCGATGGCAATAATCCAAATACTTTACCTCCACCCGGTTTATTTAACTCATCATTACAGCAGGAACTGCCACAAGCCGTACAACAGTCCACTCAGCAAATGTCACAACAAACCCCACAGCCAAGTTTTGGTCAATTTGGTAATGATGCTAATCGCTCAAGCGATCTTTTGAACCATTTAATGAATGGAAAGAAGGTGGGTGCTTAATAATCGATCTTAACTATTTATATTTGTTTCATTTTATTTGTAGTTTTATGGTCCGATCAAAACGTAATAAAAACTTACAGACATGTATGAATATAAAAATATAGCTTTAAAACTTTTTCAGCTTCACTTGAAAATTATTAAATTTTTCCGATGATCTTGATTATACACTTGTAAAAAAAGTATATACAGATTGTGGTCAAATCTAGAAAGGGCTATAATTATGTAATTTCTTGATTGGTTTCTTTTTATTTGATGACATCTCCCTATTTGAATCTTTAATGACTCCTGAATCACCGCTTTTAAACAAACTTTTCTCATTAACAACAGACTTTTTCTTCTTTTTATTGAAATCCATCCATTTCTTAGCACTTTTAGATGCATCGTTATCCTTTTCTTTACTGGGTTTTTTAATCTTGCTGTTCGAAGAGTTTGAGTGCGATAAGTTTAATACTTTTGGTAGTGAGTCTCGAATCTGACTCAATGAAACGGTTGTTGTCAAACCATCATCAAACGAGATAGTATATATTGACTTTATTGAATTTGTAGTAATGTGTGTTATTTTTGCTTTATGATATTCCTTATCTGATGATTTTTTACAATAGACGGTATCGCCAATCTTGTATTGTATTGTGTGCTCCTGCTTCTCTATACTGGTCTCATCAGTTTCTTCATTCTTGGTTTTAGGTGATTCTTCTTTCTGGTCTGAAGCAGATTGTTCCAACAAGCTTATCAAATCGACTAGTTCATTCTTCAGTGTCTGTAATGTTTCATTGGCCGGATCAAAACTCAAAGAATCTTCAATATCGTGAAGCTGCTGCTTATACTCTTCTAACTCATCTGTCATTTTGGCTGCTGATTTCACCTTTTTTATTAATTCATTACATTAAGAAGAAAGAAAGATCTATTGATCAAATTTATATAATTTCAAACATAGATCACGTGATCATAAATTAACCTCACTTTAATCAATAAAATAGTAGGAATAGTAGCGGAATTTCCATTCAATCGTTTATTCACATTAAAAGATATAGTGCCAACATTAGTGTGAAAACTGTTTTATCATTGAGCAGTTCTGGTTTAGTTTTCAGTGTTAATCTCAGTCCTGTGTTGTTCGTATCGTTTTTTACTTATTTTCCACTTCTTGTTCGCGATATTCTCCATGAGCAAAAAATTCAAGAAATAAAACAATATCCATGTCATATTTAAATAACATCAACGAACAGTACAGATGGTAAGTTTGAAATGAGTGTTCTAACGAATGGGTTTCTTGGTACTAACGCTGCTAGGCAAATGACACATCCAAGTTTTCAGCTAATGTTGAAAAACTGTTTGAACCAAGACCTCAACTGTTAAACTTTTTGGAGCCAATAGATACAGACCCATCAATACGTAAAACAATCTATTCAATAACACCTGTTTCTAACTATTTGGCGGTATTAGAAGAGTATGCCAAACAGGAGTATACTCCAACAGAGGGTTCTCAACAAAAAGATCAAAGATTGAAAAAAGAAAAGCAAATGTCTAATCAAAATAAAATCATAAATGATTTCAAGACTTGGAATGTCGATAATGATCCCCATATTAAAGGAGATCCATATAAAACTGTTTTTGTAGGAAGACTGGCATATGATGTTTCTGAGATTGATTTGCAGAAAGAGTTCTTGAAATTTGGTAGTATCGAAAGAGTATGTATAATGTTTTCCGAACATGAATTCAGCTAACAGAGAACAGGTTCGTATTGTAAGAAACAAAGAGACCGATATTTCAAGGGGATATGGTTTTGTGGTTTTTGAGAGAGAGTCATCGGCAAGATGTAGGTATATATATGAGCGTTCATTATTTGGTGATCATACTAACTGAACTAAACAGCTGCATACAAAGAGGGAAATGGTCTAAAGATTCATGATCGCGCGATAATCACAGATGTTGAAAGAGGTAGAACAGTGAAGAACTGGAAGCCCAGAAGACTGGGCGGAGGTTTAGGTGGCCGTCATTATATGAGGAAGCATGTTCCAAAGTTTCCAGCTTCGCAGTCTTCATCAAATTTGACGTCAAGATACAGCGAGAAGCCTAGATTTGATAGCTCAAAATTTGACAGACAAAGATCTTTTAGCAGTTCCAGAAATTTTGACAGAGCCGGAGGTTCAAGAAGATTCGATAGCGAACGAAGAAATGATTCCAGAAGCTCTGCTAGGTATGAATCGAGATATGATTCAAAACCAAGCAGTGGCAGAAGGGAAGAACCAAAATATGGTGGTGAATATGAGTCGCCTAATAGGTATGCGAGCTTTCCGTCATCTAAATTCGATTACAATTCAAGATCAAACAGAGAAACCGGCGAGAGAGATCAAGATAAAGATCACAAAATGAGTGAAAGAGAAATGGAAAGAGAAAGAAATAGAGAAAAAAGAATCAACGATCATCGAAGAGAAAAACCAAGATACTGACTGATTTGGTTTGTTTTAGAATTATGTATATTAGCTTTAAAACTTGATAAAAATAATAGATTTTAGTCTTGAATCCATAATCCTCGAGAATTGCTACGCCCACTTCACAATAAATATATATTTTTTTCAAATCACTTATCACTCATCATCATCACCTTCAACAACATTGTTGAGAAGGACTTTAAAGATGACGGAGGATACCTTGAAGCTGAACCCTTCCAAATTAGGAACCAAGAAATAGTAAGATTATATCTTTAATAAACTTTCAAAAAAAATTATAGTTGGAGCTAACAGACAAGCTGGGATGATTTTTATGCCCTTGAAAAGAAAAACTTTGCACAAAATCCCGATGATACAGGAGAATGTTGGTTCTCAGACAATGATGCAGAGGAAAAAATGATTGAGTTTCTGTTTGATAATGTAGGCTCTTATTTGATAACAGAAGATTGTGAAATAATTGATTTGGGAACAGGAAATGGGCATTTATTATTCTCTTTACGAGATGAAGGGTTCAAAGGATTATTTACAGGTATAGATTACTCTGAGGTTTCTGTTGAATTTGCGACTAATATTGCCACTGAGAATTTGTATGAGAACATCAGCTTCAAAACCGTGGACTTGTTTGATAGCAGGCTGAACATTGATCATCAGTATGATGTTGTGCTAGATAAAGGCACATTGGATGCTATCGCATTGAGTGCCTTAAAATTCGATAATGACAAGACAGGACTTGAACTATATTCCGCTGTGTTGAAAAAATTTATGAAGAAGGGTTCTGTTTTTTTAATCACAAGTTGTAATTTTACTGAAGAAGAACTAATTAAGATTTTGGAAAGTGGTGATCTAAAAGTTTGGAAAAAGATAAACTATCCAGCTTTCGAATTTGGCGGTGTGAAGGGACAACCCATATGTAGCATTGCATTTGTTAAGTCCTAATTTTTTTATAAAAATAAATACATCGTGGACACACTGCACTACGAAAAAGCTCACTTAATTAATCTAAATTCTTGATATTTATTAATTTATACATCTTTTGGAATTAAGCTGTAAATGCTCTCATATAAGTTATTTGTAGTCTCAACGTTACTAGTTTTGATCGAATATTGAATTGGCTTTTCAGATTCAATAGCTGTTATTCTGATGAATTTTTCGCTCTGCAACGAGGATGGCATGCCTTTCACTATGTCAAACTCTTTGTTTAAAGTCAGATTTAATATTACTTTCAATAATCCAACAGATCTCATTACAAGCCTTGATTTCTTGTGAGGCAATAGTGATTTATTAACATGAATTATACCTACACCTCTTTCCTTCCATCCCTTCTTAATATCAGTCAAATCCAGTGCATATAGTTTAGCTTTACAAGTGTATGTTGATTCTTCGTCTTCTTCCCCAGATTTGACTTCCGTTTTTTTCAGTTCAATTTGTTTATACAAAGATGAGGATACTTCTGGTGTTGAATCATCACTTGTTATAGTTTTGCTGTCATCATCTTTTGTGTCTTGCTTTTTATCAAATATTGATTCTCTTCCAATTGCGGTCTTAAACGAATTTTCAAATTTGGAGTTTGATCCAAATACAAATGACTTTTTTTCCTTTGGTGTATCAGATGTCTTCAATGAAGTAGGAATGCTATCATGCTTATCATTTTTTGAAGAATCAAACACATCCTGTCTTGATTTGGTGATTGAGAAAGCAGTTCCACCAAATGGAGTTCTTGAACCAAACACAAATTTTGGCCTCTCTTCAGGTTCTACCTTAGGCTGTGCTTTCGAAACTTCTTTGTTCAATTCATTATTCACTTCAGTAGTTCCCTTACTTTCCTTTTTTTTGTCCTTCGAATCCTTTACGGCTTGTTTCTTTAATATTTTTGTGTTTTCGCATGGCACCTCGTTTTCTGAGATTTCTTGTTCATCTTTTGTTTCACCAGATTCATTGTGTGTAGTTAGCTTGATCTCAGTATTATCCTTAAAATTATCATCGCTCTTTCTGCGCTTGTTTTTAGTACTTTCATTGAGCTCTGTTGCTTTATCTCTTTTATCATCAACATCATCACCACCATCACCTTCACCTTCATCCTCATCATCATCAGTTCTTGTTCGTTTTCGAGTGACTTTTTCTTCCACTACTGTTGAAAACTCTTCCGTTGTTTCATCTTGTGTTTTTGGCTCTGCTGCTGGATCAATCCACATGATACCTGTATTTTCAACCATTCTTGCTGGTTTGTTGCATATCTTTCTCTCTATTTAATAACAAAAATTTCATCCATTTGAACTAGAACCCACCGGAAATGTAGATCTCGGCGGGCCGGAATGTAACCGGAAGTTTTTGTCTTATTTCCGAAAACGGGAAATTGTAAACAAAAACAAACATAATAATTTTTGTACAAGATCTATCAGATCAATACTTAGTTAATCGTTGAAGTCTTACAAGCTAAGGGGAATCATATATGGAAAAGTGAGCTTAAAACTAGATAGAATTAACGATGGAACTTCCAGTTTATTTGAGATTGAAACCTACCACAGATTCTATTTGTGAAAATACGAGCCATAAAGTCATTGAACAGATATCAAAGACCCAAATCAAGCTGTTATATGGAAAACAGCAGGATGAGGAATATAAATTTGATAGTGTTTTTAACTCAATAACCCAAACACAATTGTACGAGAGCGTTTCCAAGAACGGAACAAAAAATGTCCTAAACGGACAAGATAGTATATTATTTACATTAGGCCCTTCAAATTCTGGGAAATCATTTAGTATATTTGGTGATCATTCAAATCCTGGTATTGCTATCTATTCAGTCCATGACATCTTTAAAAACATTGGGGATAATTTTTGCGACACAAAATATCTGAAATTACATTTCGGATCTTCTTTAATTATTCCAAATATCGAAATATCCAATAACTCAGTTCCCGGTGAATATGGTGTCACTATATCTGTCTTTGAAATATACAACGACACGATAAAAGATTTATTGTCAGGTGCATCTAATAA
>JAJMCJ010000254.1:0-12590 GCA_030572875.1 Wickerhamomyces kurtzmanii | reverse complement strand
AATTGCTCATTTATATTCCAAGCTTAGTATCTTTAAAAAATGCCAAATTGTGAAGAATCCTTTTGGTTCTGCCTAAATAAAAAGTATTCGCTTACTCACTATGGAGTCTGTGTGAGGATATCAATTCAGGGATATATTTTGGTCTGCGGTTATTAATATCGAGATAGGTGAACCTTATTCAGCAGCGATTCTTCAAATAAATTAGTACTTCAAAAAAACGGAAAGATTCTTAAAAAATGGATAATTTCACAGCTCGACCATATAAAGAAACTTTGAACATTTGGATATTATTGTCTTATTGCGAAACCTTTTGATGTCAGCGCACTATAAGAAATTGACTGTTTTTTTTTAAAACGATGTGCTTGATTCCCATATATTTATTCAAATTAATCTATAGCGATTTTTGAGCTTAATTCAGTATGGTTTTCCTCTTTTGGAATATTATTTACTATACGACTTGAACTTTCAATCCTAAACGCTTAAATAATGAAGCAATTAGTTGGTATGCATTCAACCAGTTCTTATGTTATCATTCCATAACTACCATAGGAAAACATCTGCCAGTAGAGACCAGAAGATCTTGAGTTTTTGAGCATTTGAATTTCCGACGGAGCAGTGAGAGAAAGAACGTACTAAGTAGGTTCCTAATTGTCTAGTACAAATTGATTCACAAGTTAGATTCACATATAGTTCAGCCGGCTGATGTGTTTCAGTCATCAAGAAACCCTGTCTTTGAGTCTACAATATATATACTATTTATATATAAAAAACTTAATCAAACTCTTCTCCACCACGAAATCATTTTTGCATCGTTAAGCTTCATCATAGACACTCAGCCTTTAAATAAAATTCTAAAAGTTCTCAGTGAGCTGATATGTAATATCGTAATATTCAATATAACAGTTAGTAACTATATTACCGGATTGCTGATCTAATGTATAATATAATGGCTCGCCGATTCACTTATAATACTACAAAAAAGTAACCTTAACTGAATTAATATGCCATATTCAAGAAATAAAACTTCTCATAATCCACTCTGACTGAAAAATGGATCCAAACAAAATTTTAATAAGAGTTCGGTTTAATTTGGCGATTTAATCAGTAGTCTAATTCTACCCAGAAAGCTCCTGAAACGTTTTATTGCAGGCGCATAGTTTGAAGATATCGAAGGGAAACTTTTCAACTGACCGCCTTCGAGTTCACTCTTGTTCCACTTTCATCATTGATAATTTAACAGTGTGGACAGCTCTAAAAACAGACCTCCTTCGACTTATTAATCAATAGCGATAACACTTAATTTCCACGCAGAAGAGAAACGCTCTAGGTGAATTCGCTTAAAGTATCTCTATTTGACTTCTGAGATATCCATAGTACAATTGAACTACATTTTCTCGGATTTATCGTATAATATTAGATATCCCATCCCCAATCAAAATATAGTGAGTAACTAACTATTGAATACATATTGAGAAACACCGCTATAACTTCAATTTTGTATCTCATACATATTACAGTTCAACTTGATTGAGCTCTAAATAGAAATGACAAGCATTATAATTAGTAGGGACAACCACTGAACACCTAATCTAATCCTTAACGCATGTTAATCGCTTAAGAGATCAGATGAGACATAAATGCTCGGAAGACATCTTCCTTGTCTGTTCTGTGTATTGTGATGAAGAAGCGGTTAAAAATAGTTAGAGCCAGGCCAAAACAATACTAACACCTAAGACTGCTTTCCAGATAACGTGATAGATCAAAGTAAGTCAATCATCACCACTAATTCGATTGATTTGAAGCTAATTCATTCTCCAGAAATGTCTCCTTTGGATCGTAGAACTTTTAAAGTTATACAGAACACCGTTCATGGTTTACTGCTTCCTGACTCATTCTTGTTAGAGGCTTTCCTATTGCATGAAGAATAAGCCTATCGATGAATCATAATGTTGTGTATGTCAATATAAATTACATACATGTTCAAGTGATTACATTCTTATAAAAAGGAATTTCAGAATTGAACTCTTGAATAATCGTAACTTCTCCTTCGCAGAGCCTTTTAGACTCCGTGCGCTCAAATAATCTTTTAGACAAAGAGATTAAAGGATAGATTCCACTTTTTTGAACTCAATACGTATGCTGAGAAGCTTAGCTTTTATAGGAACGTCTTCTTCTCCTTCTCAATCAAATTAAATGTAGATTACATACTTTGCACAGTTTCGCTTTTGGGAATTATCTATGTTCTCTGGTAACAAATACTCTCTTATACTAAAAGATTACGAGAGAATTAATCAGCAGACTCTAGTTTATCTATCTACTTAGAATCCTTCGAAGAAACCTCTATCTATCGTTAATGAACTGAAGTAGAATCCTGTCGGGATACTGATCATCTACATGTCGACCTTAGTAAAACTTACCGTTGTAATTTATGTTTAAGTGCCAGTAGTTGAAATATATCCTTTTAAAATACGGCTTCGTTATCGTCTATGATGATCTTGTAATGATGGCCTAGTGGGGATGTGTATATCGATACTCCAATAACAAAGTAATTAGCCTTCTCCAGTTACAACTGTCTCAGGATTATACAGCTCATTCACGCGATGACCGGAGCTAGAACCTCATCAGTTGACGGAATAGGTTCTCTCAACATTTAATATTCTATTAGGATGTACAAGATCATTTGAGGAGTAAGAAATAATGGATTTTCTCTGTACATTTTATTATATAATTCATATTCTAATTAAAGGTCATGCATGATAATACCATCTCTTTCACCTCAACAATTTTAACTAACGATACACCAGACATTTAAAAGTGAATTTGAAAGTAGCAAAGAACAGGTCATAGGTTTGAAAATAGATATTTATTTTACATAATTAGAGGTTGTATTGGTTTATATGCGTTTGCGCTGTAAATGATGTAATGTGAACTCATCAGATGGACTCCAGACCTGTCTGTCTGTGATATATACTTCTCTAGTACAAAAGAATTGGCTTAATGGAAACTCGGTTCAACATGTGTAGGGATGGATTATTTGAGCTAAGCTGAACTTTAGTTTATTGCGCAAAGAAGATCTGAATTCAAGTATTGATAACTAGTAATTAGTAGAACATCGACGTTTTTATTACATCACTCAGATTCACTTTACAGTCTTAGGCATCATATAGTTCTCATTTCCTTATCTATCGAACCTACATTTCCTTGCAATGTTTCATTTGAGTTAATTGTATAAGCACAAGCGGATCTTAATTATTCAAAATAGGTACTTCTTCATAATGAATAATTGATGATGTGAAGATGAATTAAATATAATATCTTACGAATGATTTGATTTATCCTTTCTTAATGCGACACATTCTGTTCCTATAATTTACATTAAATAGAAAGGTAGAGATAAAAGCAGTGTAACAGCATGTGTCTCATTCATAAGAAGCTGAAGGTGTAGGAATTCCAATCATTTAAGAATCTATGTTGACCAATTCTCTCAATCGTGAAGGAATCTAAATATCTTTTTTAAATAAGTTTACGAATATCAATGAAGAAAAGAATAGAAGATAAGTATTGAAAATTTCAAAGAACTAAGTGATCCATCGGCGATGAGAAAATAGATGGTGAGATAGGCTTTCGTTGTGTTTGCCTTTCTTTGTTTATATAGATCCACTGGAATTTTTTCATTCGAACTAAAGATTAGTATCGTAGATTGATTTGTCTTATTATTGAGTTCCATCTGATTATCTCTGGTATAGTAAGCAATTGAAATAGCATTCTGTTCAATTCTTCATTGGTGATGAACCAAGAAGACAGTAATTAATATCGGTTAGTTGTGTTAGTAAGTCAATATTAGATTTCTTTTCAAATATATATATCTTGGATAATGAAGAACATTTTTCTTATTTGAAGTGCGTTCTACTCTTTGAACGGAGATGGGGTTAATGATGACCCAATGCTTTCGAAGCTGAAGACTGCAATGAACATACACATATATACCTGCTCTATGGTATTGTTCCCATTAGTGATCATTATCTAATCAGTTTATGGAGTCTTGGGCCTGATACTTGTAGTATTTTAAATATTTGGTTCCTCCTATAGAGTTTCAAGTGTTATATTTTTACCAATTGGAATCATTAATATTTTCAGAAGACAGTTGCAGGTACATTATTTACGCGAAAGCTAATTCCCACCCACTCTTAGAGCATATTCGGTGTAGCTCGCATATCATTTTGTATATCTGCCCTCATTTGTCCCCTTGACATATAGAGTCTTTAATGACGGTATGATTCTTGAGATTAGGCTATTTCATCAATGCCCACAAGAGTGATTAATTAGCTATTAATCAATATTGTTGATAACCGGCTGTTTTGAGAACTATAGATCACATTTAAGTTCGATTCAGATAACAGGTTCCAAAGAGTACTCGTTGATATTGTCAATCAGAGATAATGTTATGTTTAAGGAATTTTTAAAAGACAGGGAGCAATCAAATCACTTACTTTCCATCAAATGCCTTGATTGAATTGGAAGAATAGTTTTTCAGTTCCATTCAGTAACATTGTTTGTAGCTGAAATTCAATCATTGGGAATTTTGAATATCCATGGAGATGTTCCGTTCCATCTCAGATTTGTTTGATTTTTATGATACCTATTACTTCAGAGAGCTCTATAGATTTGATTCGAGTTTCACATAGCAGTAGCAAATTCTCACTATATGATAGAATGGATGGAGGATTTGATGAATATTTCAATGCTGAGAAGGTCGGAGAGCGAATAAATGATAAAGAATCTGTAATAATTAATATCACCTATTATCTAACAAAACCAATATCGTTTGAAATAGTTTTTATGTGAATTATCAGAAGTTTGTAATATTTTGAGCAGATTTTATTATTCAAGAAGACATACTATTTTAATTCTATCAAAAGTAACGACTGATCAATAATGGTTGGTTATCTCTTATGAAGTAGTTTTCAATCTTTGACAATACTTGATAGTGTAAAGATATATTATTACAGTAAAAGAAAAACGAAGCAAGTCCGAATTTCACCATTTTGTCAATTAAAGGCTGTGTTTCATTGATTTTGTGCGTGTTCATTTAATAAAGAGTAGAGAGTATCCAATAGGATCTAATAAAATTTAAGTTATTATCATCTTTGACTGTCACAATGCATATTTCAGTCTCAACAGAGACTTATTATTTTTTATCTTGGCTTCTAATTCTTGATTGAGTTCACCCTTTTCACTGTTAAATAGTTAATTATTATAGCCATGCTTTCTTTATATCCATATCAAATTCTCAGTGAAGTAACAAGATCATCTGATCACAAGCTAATTACAAAAAGACATGATTCTTTTGTTTTCTTTTCTTTTATTTAAAGATTTTATCTTTAATCACTTTGTACATGTTGTTTCTTGGTATATCTTATAATAATTCTGTTACTTCAATTATTGTTTTGCGTATGTACTCTTGGAACTCTATCTGAATTTAAGAAGATTAATTGTTCACATTTGAACATACATGCACGCACATTCATGTTTCATGTAATGTTATGTATACATGACTTACTCAGAATAAATTGATATTGTGAATAGCTAATTAATTATCTTCGGAGTTTAATAAACCAGCTCAATTCGTTTTTCAATGAAGACATTGTATAAACTTGAGAAAGAAAGTAGTATCTTGTTTTAATCAACCGCATCAAAAAGTCTTTCCACAGCCTTTCATCTTCTCAGTTTTTTTTCATCGATTTCAAATATTTAGTTTCTTCTAATTCATAGAAGTTTTAATTTGTGCGTTCTCGAGATATCAGTTAGTATCTATATATCGTTTCAGAAGAGATGGATTAATTTCACCGTGAAAGAGATATTATGTGCTTTTTATTGGTGTCCAGAGTCTTTTAAGAATATTGTAAATAATAACGAACGGAAATACAATAGGAAATTAATAATTAGTAAGTATAATGAATAGTGAAAAATAAAAATAATAAACAGAGCCTAGTCTTTTGAATTAGTTTAAATCACTGAGAAGGCACTGCATGAACTTACTTCTTTGCCAACATCAACTGATTACAAATATACAAATGAATAATTCTACTTCGATACATCAAACTATTTACGTTTAAGTAAATGTTTCAATGTACAATTTGCTATATATTTCAGAAAAGAGATGTACTTTTATCATAAGATGCCAATAAAATTAGAGTTATGTAACAGTGCGAAATTGAAGTTCGCAAATAAATCAAAGAAATATCCAGTGAGAACTTAGAAAGAAACCTTTCTAGTGCTTGGATTCAATAGGGATTACCCAATTAATAAAGTACTTTGAAATCTAGAAAACAGAGAAGGAATAGTGGAATTGTTTTAGATTGAAGCTTTTCTTCACTTTCTAGAACTGTCTGTTTTAGTTCAAACTTATCGTTACAAAACTTAAGATATGATTCTGAATGCCTGTAGTCTAAGATATGTTTGAGGCAACTGTTATGAAAAACATGGTGGAAACTTCAAAATGTATAATAGATAAGTACATCAGAGTTTTATAGGCAAAAAAATAGAGTATATCATTCTCATATTTTACAGCCAGCACATTTTTGGTTATAGTTTAATTCAGCGTGTTCAAATATGTCAGTATCGGGCCACCAATTCTTATCAATACATCATCTGCCCACAAAACATCAAGATGTGAGTAATCATTTAAATACCATACCCTGTACTCTTTATAATTAGGTTCATATTTTTCCAAATGTTCGACCAATTGCATTCCATTAACAAGTGTATCAAGTTTCGGGATGAACAACAATATTGGAGGGGTTTGTTCATTGAACCAAGGTTCTGTATGATTAAGAATTGATTTTGAAAGTTTGAAACCAGTCTTGCTATTCAACCACCACCTCATTAACTTAGTACTAATATACACTGGTGAGAATAAAAAATGTCTATTTTTGATTCTGCTATCCCATAATCGATCATTCCAGTCAAACAAGAAATTAAACATTATGTAACTCAAAAATCCAAATAGTTTAGAGCCAACCAAAACCTCTCTCATAGCTAACATTATTGGTAAAAAAGACTTCACTCCAAAAAAATAATTATCTTGTGTCATTTTACTCATAAATTTTATGAACCACTTATCATTCAATAATGAACCACCGTAAACAGCTGGTGATAATGCAATAAAACAGTTTACTTTATCATATAGGTTAAATCGATTGCTATCCAAAGAAATAAAACTCTGTGTAGTACCTTGTGAATGACAGATCAATGTCAACTTATTGTGATTTGAGTTCCTTAATACATATGAAACAAAACTTGTTAAGTCGTATTTGGACATATCAACAATATCCCAGTCCCACATTTTATAATCTGATGGCTTCAAAAAAGTATGGGTTGGCTCAAATCCACATCTATTATTACCTAACCACACATCGTAACCATTCTCAAAAAAGAAATAGGCCAAAGACTTCTTACCACTAGAACAAAAGGAACCAGAAGACTGCAGTAGTCCGTGTAGACATAATATTGGTCTACGACTGCATCTTTTGAAATCATTTTCCCTTGGGTCAACAATTCTTTGCAAAACAATAACAAACCCGTCATCTGTAATTACTCTATATTCCTCAATTTGTAAACCATATAACTGAAAGTAATAATTCAAGCTTGGCCTCAATTTCTTCTCTTGAACAGAAAATTCATCATAAGATGAATTTGAACCTTTTTTTGTGATTTTGTTCCAAAGAAAATGAACCAAAGCCAATATTAGTAAAATTGAGAGAAATATCGTAGTACAAATAGCAGAGGATATCTGGTAAAATATGAGCTGTGATCTCGTATAACCACTATCCGACTCCGCCTTAGGAATCAGATGATTTTCCGTGTTATAGGATTCATGGGAGGATTCATCATTGCCTGTCATTATTTATTGCTTCATTTGTATCTTGATCCTATTTAAAATTGATATTTGATATGAAAATTATGTCTACGAATAAATAAGTGAAGTGTGCCTTAACCATAAATACAACAAAAGATGTCAATATCCCTGTTTCAATTATTGGAGTTACCTTGAACAATATCGTTAACTTTCATAACAAAGCCTTTCCAATGGTATTTCTTCTATTTAGAGATTAACTCAATTTTTCAGCATATATTTATAATTAGTTGTTAAAGCTCTATATTCAATCAAACACAAGAAAACCCCAACATTTTTCAATGAAAAATACGCTGATGGCTGGTAGGGATAAAAAATGGTTAATATTACTGCAAACTTAACTCTGTTTCGAGCCTAAATAAAATAATGCCAAGTATCACAGATGTTTTGATATGGTCAACTCAGAGATTGTGTGTGTTTTGTTTTTTAGGTTGTTTACAATAGATACTAACTTACACTTATTCCAGGCATTAGCAGTGATATCAGAAATAACTAATAATTTAAGTAATTTAATACCATTGGGTTTATTATATTTTAAAGATCTACCTAGATTGCCATGTAAGGGTATTAAAGCGTCCGATGGATGGTTCTGGTTTGATCCTCCTTATACAACATCTCGCATTATATCGTTATCCGATGAGCGACCAATGTCTGTTTCTCCTTTAATTCAAGACCTAATATATTTGGTGGAAAGGTTATTTATCAAAATCTCGTACAGAATTTACATTGAAGACGAAATTTCAATTGCTGTATTTAGATTGTATATTGTTCCATTAGACATTCAAGGGAATAGATTTTTAAGTGAATCAAGGTCAAGATTGAAAGGTAAATCAGCTCAATGGCATGAAACAAGGTATAAGCATGTTCTAAAAAACTTGATTCCTATATTAGATTATTTGGAATGGGATTTTTTGAACATTGAAAATATAGTAAGTGGCAAAAAGTTATTGATATTTCCATTTTTGAAAAGTTGGGATGACATTGCCTATGTAGTTGGATCTTGTATTTACTACAAAACTGACGATTTCAATCATCATATTGGAAGACTGATAAATAGTCAAGCATTTTACGAAATTAAAAACAATAATAAATCAGCTCTAAGCGATGAGGAGAGGCTTTTGAGCATATATAACGAAATAGACACTCCAAATTTTAACCATCTAGACCACAATAACGACCACCATAAAGAAATTCTGGATACTTTAAGTGGCAATATTGATGGATTTAGAAGTGAACTGTTTGATTACCAAAAAGAGTCAGTGGCAAAAATGTTTGAGCGTGAATTTATGTCCACGCAGTCTGTGATGCCAAATCTATTAAATATTAGAAAGAACAACATCAGCTTTTACCTTAATATTCTTACATTTAAGTTTTATTCAAAACCTGAGTTTTATTCAACACCAAGAGGTGGTATCCTTGCTGAAAATATGGGTCTGGGTAAAACATGTATATGTTTAGCATTAGTTTGTGCCACTAAGTCGCAAATATCCCAAACACCTGATAGATATATTATGAGTGGATTACGTGATTATAGAATCCAATCACTAAGTGAGTACTGCATCAGATTTATCAACAGGAGTTCCATACCATGGTCAAAATATGTGGACTACTTACCAACTTCCTGTATCAACCGCTTAAAAATTTCTCCTGGATATTTTTACATTGAGGCCGGCGACTTATCCATTAAGAGACAATCAACAAGAGCTGATTTAAGTTTCAATTCAACACACTCAAAACTTTTGTTGACGGGCTCAACATTGATTGTTTGCCCTGACAGTTTATTTCACCAATGGGTTAGTGAAATTGAAAAGCATGTTGATACTAATTTTCTTCAAATTTTAAAAATAATGGAAGCTACTGATCTACCGACAGAAAAATGTATCATAAAATATGATATTGTTTTAATGTCAATGTCCGCATTTTCGAAACAAGAAACCAATACACCACTAACAAAAATTTTTTGGAAAAGGTTTATTATTGATGAAGGTCACAGTATGAATTCTAAAACTACAAAGGCTGTTTTTTTTTCTAAACAGTTATATGTTGAAAGGAAATGGGCTGTCAGTGGTACACCAACTTCCGGATTAACAAAATTGCATATGAATGAGGAGATTGATAGTTTTGATTCCAAAAAATACACAATCAAAAGAAAGTTTAATGCCAAAGATGACTTAACAAGACTTGGAGTGGTTGTTTCTAACTTTTTTCAAATTCAGCCATGGTCCAAAAATAATAAGCTATGGAATACAAACATTGTAAAACCATTCCTTCAAAATTCGTTTGGCTCGATCTTGCAGCTAAAGCTGTTTCTGAGCTCGTTGATAATCAGACACTCAAACGAGATTGATATTGAACTTCCACCACTATATCATAAGCCAGTGTTTTTGACTCCCTCTTACTACAATAAATTATCACTTAATTTATATTTGAGCATATTGGCTGCAAATGCTGTCAGTTCCGAAAGAGAAGATAAAGATTATATGTTCCATCCGGCGAACAAGCCTGAACTAAAAAGACTAGTCACAAACTTACAACGATCCACGTTTTACTGGACTGGATTTTCTATAACAGATGTTGAAAATTTAATAACTATATGTAAAGCCTGTTTGACAAAAAAGAACCCTGAAGGGGGATCATATTATTCGACTTCAGATATTGAATTACTGAGTAAAGCAATTGAATCCTCTAGTTTAGCATTACAGAACACATCTTGGAGGATGGTTTCTGTAATCCATGAAATGATTTTTTACATCAAAGGTATGAGAAATGAGTATAACAAGGAATTATCTATTGGTGTAGACAATTTTAAAAAGGAGGAGGACATAAATTTGTATGGTGCTCCTCAATTACATGAAGCTCAAAAGTTTTTTCTCAAAAACAGATTTCTTGAGGATGATGAGCTGCGAACCAAGTTAGAAGAGCATGCAAAACTTTTCTGGATCAATTACTGTAAAGAAATATCTAAAAATAATGCCAGGGGAAATTCTGAAAAAGAATCTATTAATATTCTAAGTTCGAAAAACAGCATATTGAGTCTAATCAAAAGTGCTGGAAAACTGGAAGATATTGATGTTTTGAAGAACAATCATGAAACTGATGAAGTTCCAAAAATTGTAGGTACCTCGTCTTCGAAACTATCATACTTAGTGTCCAGACTATTAGAACATCAATACGCTGGAGTCAAAAGTATTGTTTTTTTTGAATTTGAAGATAGCGCGTATTATCTATCTGAGGCATTGGATGTAATTGGGGTCAACTACTTATTATATGCTACATCAGTTAAAAAAAGCGAAAGAGCTAAAAAGTTAATTGAGTTTTCTAATGCTGTTGGAGGGCATGTACTAATTATGGACCTAAAATTAGCATCGCATGGCTTAACGATAACATGCGCTACAAGGGTTTACTTCATAAATCCCGTATGGAAAAGATCAACAGAAGCACAAGCTATCAAGAGAGCACATAGAATAGGACAGAAAAGTCCAGTATATGTCGAAACTATAATTCTTGAAGGTACTCTTGAAGAAGAAATGTATAGACGACGAATTCAAGATACTGAGGAAAAAAGTGAAAACACTTCTTCTGTTGTTGATGATACAGGAATGCAAGAATTCATTTTAAAATTCAATTTCCTGAAAATGGATAATCAAGAGAGTTTCAAAAAGTTTTGTGCCCAAGCAACCTGCGACATTCCAATATTAGGAACTTTGTCAAAAGAAAAAGATGGATTACCTGATACTGTTGGTGTTAAGGAAAAGAATTTAAGAGACTGGAGCATTCCATTATTTAGTTCACTGATTCTGGAAAAATTCTCGCAAAGAAGTCTAAAAAATCATGCTGAAATGCTTAAAAGTGACACTTTTAAAGCTCGAGAAAGTACAGGAAAACAAGATATCATAATGTTATCAAAAGATATAGGAGAAAAAAGGCTCAAGAAAAAAGCCAGATTTGTTTAGATATATAATGTGAATAATTTAAAATGTATTTTTGATATTATTTAGTTAAGTAGGTTGAGGGCTCTATCGTTCTGATGACATGATTGTTGCCGGCTTCCTCTGTAAGGTTTATATTGCTGCCGAAAATAAACCCAAATGGTCATGTGATGATGTTTTACATCAAGTAATGAAAATTAATTGAATTCAGATGACGTATTAATCAAGACAAGTATGAATGCTAATAGCTTTACTAATTCCGTTAAGGAAGTGAGTGATAAACTAGATGATGAAACAGAAATAACAGTCCAAATAATAGAGTATACCGACAAATTAATTATCTTCATTAAAAAAAACGGAGAAATCGACTCAACATTCGACGTCAAACTGCCAGACTCAAATATTTTATTCAACACAACTTTTGACGAAGAAAATGATTCAATTATTGCTTGTATAAACCCGATCTGCTTAGTTGGTGATAGTAATAACATAAAGTTAACAATTATTCCAATTCAAGTCGCAAAACTTTTAATAACTTTATGTCAACGAAAGAATATAATATTATCCTTGAGTTCAAGATTATGGAACTCAGATAAAGATGAGAACGATTTCGAGAAGTTGGTCTTCATACTGAATATGATTAAAAGTTTATACCCTTAGGTGATTCATAATATACATGTAATATACAAAAATTAAATAATCTCAAATTTTTTGTTGTTCATCAATAACAGCCATGTCAAGAACTT